>MU224421.1:1074332-1086623 GCA_018584345.1 Thuja plicata
TTGATTTATATAATAAATTCATATGGCAAATCAAAAGAACATTTAAAGAAAATGTATCCAATGCCAATCGACTAGCATTCAATAAGTTTATAATAGATGCTTTTAATTTTTAATGTTTAATGAGATTTCTTTTGTTGACAAAATTAATAAATTAATGGATAATAGAGGGAATAAATTTACATCATTCTACTATAATGTCTCCTTTTTAATTAATTATTTTTTATACTTTAAGCTCATTTCCATATTTCCCTTGGGCTAATCAAGGTTGCTAGGGAAATAATCATTGATATTTAGCCTCAATTATTTAATAATATACAAATCTAAGAAATTAGGATATTTTTAAATATTCAAATTATTAATTTATATTGGAATTTCTAAAGTTGAAAAAAGAAAATCCATGAAGAGGGTATAAAAAACAACTCCAAAATATTATTCAGAGAGTTGCAAATTAATATAAATCAGTACAAAGGAAGAGTCATGCTTGCTAATTATGAAAATAAATAAAGTCAATGATAAATAAATGAGTGAAAATGTTATAATTAACTATGTTTGGGGAGGTTATATCCATTATGTCAAGTTTTATGATGGTTGTAAAAATGTGTAACTAGAGCATTCTTACATGCTAAAATAGCCAAGTGTAAGAAGAGGTTATTATAAATCATTTGGTGGGATTATTATAGAAGAAAAATATTTTAATATTTTACTATTTATGGGGCTAATGATGCATTGAAATTTGGGTCCACAAGCTGGTTCAATCATATGATATTTTTATAAGATGTTTCTTTAACATACACTATTTTCTTAATTTATCAAATTTCTTCACAACATAAGCACATGTGTTCAACTATAGGATTTGAGGACTAATAATATTAGATTATTAGAGTTTGGAGGATGAAACCCATTTGAATTCCTAAGAGAAATCTCACACATAGATTATATTGATATTTCTAGTTGTGTTTAGATCTCAACATAATTCTTAGTATCTTCTTATTCCAATAATTTGGACTTAGAAGCTACAATATTCATTATATATTTTTGTAGACACCTAAATATTCAACACTTGATCTAATTATTCTAACCCTTTTCCATATATTATATAGATAAATATTATTTACTTATTTAATTATCTACTATCCTTACTATCATTCATATTTTCTATTAGTGTATTTTTAGCACTTCTTCATCAACTCTAGACTTCATGAAAGTTTAATGATCAAAGATTTTTAATACCACACAAGAATCAAAATCCCTATATGTATCAAGATTCCTATAACTTTGATACCATTTCTTATATCAAAATTCTTATGTTCCTCTATATCATGGTTGATCATTGTTATTCATCATTTTATAATTCTAATCATGATCAACCATAATATATTCTTCTATGATGAGGGCATGCATCAACATCTTCAAAGAAACACTAAGCCTTATTTGGGAATTCGAGCTAAGGGTTTTATACCCAAGGTTATATTTTCTAATTCAAGCATTTCCATTATTATTTAAATCTCTGCCTTTCTATGGACAAGTCCTCTTTTCCATCCATAATTGGCATTATGGAGGTGGGGATACCAACACTGGGTTTGACTTAGGTAATACACTACACAAAAAAACTCTTTTTTTCTCTTTTTTCATGCGTACAAGTTTAGATCCGAAAACATAGAGTGTTAGAGATGCATAGAGAAGATAATGATATACATTATTAGGTTTCAAACAGGGGAAAAACCCAAGACTAAGGTGCCCAACACATGTTGCTTTATTCTTTTTGTCTAAATTTTAGAGAGGTGAGTCGTTGGACCTCTTAATTGTGAATCTACTTAATTCTATTTGCATAGACATCCTTAGACTTGGCCACCTATAACACTAGTCTAATATTTTTGGGTGCACCTTGCAAATACAGGTTCCATTCTATTTCATCTTTCTAGATTTGAGCTAGTGTGTTTCTTTTCTATTATATAATTTTTAGGAGTTGATATCATTTACTCTAATTAATTTAAATACTTAGGATAGTTTAGTTGGCATTGTTGGTATTGTGTTGGGAGATTGCTGGATATTGAGGTGCAGTCATGAGGAGTCACTTGGTTGGTTGTCATTTACAAAAACTAAGTTGGTAAGTAAGTGCAACTAAGTAACATTATAGGTGAAGTGATGGAAATCATGATATAAGTGGAATTATGTGGAGCGATCACATATACAACATAAACCTATTTAGAGTGCAATGTGGTTCCAACCAAAACTCATTTGGTTGAGTGGTGAAAGAATTTTTAGTGTCACAGACATTAAGACATGTAGAACACTTATGATCTTGAGTACCAATCGATAGATCATATATCAGTGAGAAGTAAAGTATGTGTGATCATTTTTAATGACATGATGACGAGGAATAAAGTTTACACATTCAATGTTTTGATATTTATGAGATCAATGCAGAAATTTAATTCAGATTTGAGGTTTTGCAATGAAGAAGTCAAAATTTGTTTGACTATTTTGGAAATATAACTTGCAGATCTTATCTTGACCTAATACAGTCATGATAAATATTTTTATTTCATCGAGATTATCAATTTGACACATGGTGCTTTCACGGGAAAGTAATTTGAAGATCATTTTTATGTTAGTGGCAGTTGTTTATATATAGGGAACTGCTCATAGCGAGAAAAGAGAGAGTTGTAAGAGTATTTGTGGATAATTAAGGTTTTGTGAATTCAATTTGAGGTTGCGATTAGAAAGAAGAAAGACAAATAGAAGAGAGTAGTTATAGAGTATAGAGAACACATTGGATCTCACAAGAAATCAATGCTACATCCAGATCACTAATCTTCTTGTTCCCTAATAGTTGCAACAAGAAAAATCCCTTAACTGAGTAAACTCTAACAAGTTTTTGTTTTTCTTAAATCCTTTAACAAGGTAACCTCTTTATTGAGTTTGGAAATCCTCTAGAGAGGTAGATCATAGCTGATCTAATTTTACTGCTAACAATGTACTAGTCACTCCTAATAGGGTGAACCCTCAGAAAGGGTATTTGTAGCTCCTAATAAGGCAAACTCATTTACTGCAATATTGGGCTTGTGGTTGTCATCCCGACTGTGGTTTTTTCGCTCATACAAGGGTTTCCATGTGAAAATATTTGTGTCATTTGTGATGAATTTGTGGATGCTTGATATAACTTTCATTTATATATTTGCATCAGTTATATGCTTTATAGTTTGGAAAGTAATTTAACACTTATTTAGATTAGTGGTTGAATTTGTTTACTATCTATTTGTACTGATTCACCCCCCTCTTAGTACCTATTAATTCTAATAATTTGTATCAAAGCTTAGGTCCTCTTGGTGATATTATTAAAAAAACTTGGGGAAAAGATACACTATCATGGAGGGTTATAGGTATGAGATGCAACTTGAGAATGGAAACAAGATGATCATTGAGGTCTAGGAAAAGTTGAAGACATGAATTTTCTTTATATCAGAATAAAATGGAGGATACTGCTATAGAGAATCTTCAAGTAATAGCTGAGAATGAAAGGCTTAGAGAGATGAATGGGTCACTAAAGAAAGAATTGAAAACTGATAAAGAAGCAAATAAAAAGTTGAAGAAATACAATGAAAGCTCACAAAATCTTGATGAACAACTAAAGAGCCAAAGAAGAGATAGAGATACAACCGGTCTAGGATATACAAGAGAAGTAACATTTGAAAGTAGAAACCATAATAAAATTGGGCATAGCCCATAATTAGAAAGATGTAGTACAAATTGAAGGACGAGGCTCTAGGTCATCCTTCTTCCCCTAGCCATTTGTGTGGTCAGAAATAGGGTCTGGAATAGACCACCCATCAACATTTCATAAATTTGTGTGTGTGTGTGTGTGTGTGTGTGTGTGTGTGTACTCTCAATTTAATTTATATTCATAGCTCACACTGCTACTTTTTTTACTATATGTAGAAGTTGAATATATGTACATTTATAGTGATAGAGAACATTGAGTAAATTAGGGGAGAAAATAAGTATGCAAAAAGATAAATGGACTGAAAAAATGGTACACATTTCTTAATGGCTAAAATGCATTACATTGTTTTGTATGCCAGTACTAATTGACAAGTCGTTCTTCTTGAGTAATAGGTAAAAAGACCTAGTAGCCACCCAGGCTATCTTCGTGCACCTAGAACTCCTACACCATAAGTCAGATTTTGTTATTTTTTTGATGTACCTCTGTAGGTGAGTGAAGTGCTTAAAGCTAAGCTTTCAACTTTTGGGTATTCAGAAATCTCTTTGTAGGGATCATGGAGCACAAAGTTGTCCAAAAGTGCAATTTCAAAATGCTCGCTCGACACCCGCTATATTTTTCACCAATAGTCTTTCACTCAAAAAATTTAGTACTTGTGGCCAAATGTCCCAATAGTCATTATAAAATGTCCCAATAGTGGTGTACAAATGGGCCAATTACCAATAAAAAAAGCTAAAAAATGATCGACTATTAGTACATGTGTGATTGACTATTAGTACATGTGTTATCATGTTTTGGACTCTTTAATATTAGTAATTTGGGGATCAAAAGGGACTGTTATTAGACCCCCTAATGGTTACTGGGTCATTTCCGCTAATACAATTTCAACATATTTATTGTACAAACAAAATCCAATTATCATATACTATATTTTATTAAAATTATTGTACAAAGAAAACCAATTACTATAACAAAGAAGAAGTTACAAAGTGCTTAAATTTTTGGGTCTCTATTTTGAAATATGAGCTATTTAGAAAAGGAAGTCCTATAGACTGATTTGACCTCACAGACATTATTAAAATATTTTATTCATTCAATCAGAAACTAATCACCATGTAACATCAGACAAGACACAATAAAAATTATTAAAGTCATCCACCTGTATTCCTTTTCTTTTTTTGAGTATCCCGTACAATATGGCAGACAAAAAAATAGAAGGTGATCCATAAAAATAGGTTATGTGGAAAGCAACATGAAGAAACAACATCTTGGGTTGTCTAATTTGATTTTGACAAAGTTCTTTTTTACGCCGTAGACGCTTCCTATTTGAAAGGCACAACCTACTTTATTAGATCAATGGTTAAAACAACTGTTTAAAAAATGACTACCATAAAAAATATCCTTTCCGTTCATTGTTTTCAGACTGACTAGCTTATCTTTTCACATTCTCTGTACCTTTTGGTTTCCTATCTTATCACACATCCCTTCATGTTTCTCCTATGCAACAGTATTCATTTTTCACTACCGCCCCACCACTGAGTCACTTTGTGCTGGCATTTCTCCATTATGTCAGGGTGTTTGATCAGCTCCGATATGGCCCATTCTATAGTCGAGGAGGACATACTTTCATTTATGCAATGAAAAGATCCTACAAAGTATAGGCCATCTACATAAAGAAAGTAAACTGTCTCGGTCCTTATATATGGCATGGCCAATGCCAAGTGAATGATATTACGGAAACCTATAGGAAATCTCACGCTGGAAAAATAATTCAGAAAATAAACCACTTTAGGTATAACAGAAGTCTATGATAACATGTAAGAAGATCTGCAAGCTTTGGCATTTTGAACGCTAAAAAACTGTATAAAAATATTTGTGGGCCCCTGCATTTTCATAACTCTCTTTTCCAAATCAAACATTGTCTTCTCATGTTAATGTCATCCTCTTCCATTTTTGAAAGGCTTGCATTTGAATCGCCCCTGCCTAGAGATGAGTGAAAACAAGAATATACTTGCAAGATATGTCAGGAAAAATAACAACACACCCAAATTCCCAAATATTTTTTCTATTCTAATTTGAGATGCAGATTATCCCAAGAATAATATTCATATACACAGTGTGATGATTACAAAAGACAAGGTTTGCAAGCTATAAAATCAAACATGTGCTACATGACAAATTTTGATAGTCAATTAAATGAAAAAAATGCTTTCCCATTAGAGCCTTTCTACCATAATTCTGTCATGTTTTAGACAAGACTATTATAAAATTTGGGTGTTAAATCAAATGAAAACATAAAGGCCAAACTAGAATGTAGGACCTATCAAAGTGTCTACTACATTTCCTATAACTATTTTTCATATTTTGCAAAACTTATTTATTTTCTACTAGATGAAGCATTGAGTTTGTTCACTGCAAAGAAGCATAAATCTTTGAAAAATTGTGGTTTATAGATTTTTGTCTTCCACATTGAGTTTACCCTTGAAATCATGATGTACTCAAAGTAAAACTTGCATTTTCTCTTTCTAAGACTACAATTGTACCAACCTATAGTGACAAAACTATTGTACAATGTACATGCACATACTATACAGGTGAATTAGGAATAAAACTTCCAAATTCAATTGGTTCCCCACCTGAGTCTCTCGACATTATGTTGAATAAGGTGTTGCACATTCTACTTCTACTCGCAAGCTCATTTGAAGAATCCAACACTTATATTTAATTCTTTCAAATCCATATTCTCAAGACCACACTTTCACCTCACAGGCAGTTTTTGTTTTCTACACACACAACATTCACTTCCTGCACTCAAAATTTCCATTTTCTCATGGGTGGTTTGCACTTGCATGTGCATGTTTGTAGGCGTGTGAAAAATTGGAAGCACATGGCACGTGGACTGTCTAAGAAAATGCCTCAAAGAAATGTGGTCTTTTGGACTGCGATGATACAAACTTTGTTTGTTGAGAAGACATTGAAAAATTGAAGGGAATGCAATTGACAAGTGTAATGTCAAATTCTAAAACTTGCACCAAAATGGGACAAAGATATCGACATTTGTCAAAGTATAACTAAATTTATAAGGTTTCATTCATTATTTTTCAATACTTTGAGTGCAAGTATGAGGTTATTACCCTCCAACTATGAATACAATATATTTTTTTTTTATAAAAAATTTATAATTATAGAATATATAATTGAAAATAAAATATAATATCTATTAACTATAATACATTTATTATTTGATATTTAAGTGGTGTGGTGTATCAGTTTTCATGTCAGAATGTGTGAGTGAGATGTTGATAAGAATATCTAAAAGTATTTTATTATTATAGAGGAGAGAATTTTATATTTATATTTTGGTTGTCTGTTACTTTTACTTAATATCATTTATACACGATTTTAGTGCATAATCTGACTATATTGGGATACTTGTTGACCTGAGATCCAATCTAGTACTAGCTATACTACATTAATGTGTTTAGAACTTGTTTGATAATGTCCATATGAGTTTATTCATTCGCAAGGTACTGATTCCATGGACTAACTTTTAAAACTTGAATTTGGATGATCGTAAGATAAAGATCAAGAAAAGTGTCAAACATCATTTAATCTCTTATAAGTAAAATTCATCAAGTATTCTCTTTCAACATAAGTAGCAATTTTTTCATCAGCTAAATCCACAGAATATCAAGACAAATTATCACGGACTTTAGAAATTTTACGCAAGTAACAATTTACATCTCAATAATCAACTAGTAACCAAAGGTTAGTTTGTGTAGAATAAATAAGTAAATATTTAGCAACATCATCAACAACAATTCACCTCTCTTTTTGTCATCATTATTGTGTATGTTACATTGTAGATAAAAACTTGTCATTATGTAATGTTATATCTCTATCATGATTGTTTACTATATCATGTTATATATAAGAACTCTCTCTATATGTATTTATGCATATATTTATATGTGATTCAATGTTAAGAATACATTTGAAAATGAGAGCCGGTTAAAACGAAAGTGTAGTTAATTGGAAATAGACCTCTCTTTTATCTAAGTATTTTAGAGTCTTCAATAATGTTTTTTCTAAGTCATTGTTAGCTATCCATCTATACTAAAATTTTCAAATATTATGAAACTTTTATGCCAATTCAACATATAAATTTTCAATCATTTTAGAATTTAGACAAAGATATTTGTATTTAATAATATATAAAACATAGAAATAGCCTTCCAAAACATATAATTATTAGAACTTCATCTATTTTATTCAATAAATAATGTTTGTTTATGTTACATAGATAAATTTTTGATTGGATATAACTCAATGCAAATTAATTTGTAACCACATAAAATCTATCAAAGTAGCAAACTAGAAACTTTTAAATAACCTACAATATCTAAATAGAATCAATGACCACTAAAAACATAACAAAAAAAATATTCGTATTGGGAATATAATCAGACACAATTACCCAAAGTCACATGGAGAGAGAGAGGGTAACATAATAGAGAAAAAGATAAAGATAGAGTGAGGTAGGAAGATAGAGGTAGAGTTAAAGATAAAGTGAGAAAGCAAGAGAGAGACAAGTAGATAGAGAGATATATGAAGATATAGATAAGGAGATAAATAGTGATAGAGAATGACTAAGTAACATAAATAAATAGAAGAGAAAGAGGGACAAATAGATGTAGATATATGGGAATAGAAAGGAGGTGGGTTAGAAAGAGTTAGAGAGAATTTTCATATGAAAGAGGCCAGGCTAAATTTAACAATCTAACGGTAAGAAATCATAGAAATAAAATGACTACCATTAAAATGATTTAAAGCGTCGATTCTTACTTTTTTTTTTTGGTGGTGTCATTCTACACTTTCGTCAAACCACAGTTGCCCAAATGCTTTTCATTAGTCTTGTCGTTTTCTATTCTCACTCGCTTTAAATAGTCCCACTAAGGCTTAAAAAAACATAGTTAGGTGAAATGAACGTTTGATATCAACGATTGAAGGTTGAAGGAGGACGATGCACGTATACATATAGACTCTCGCCCAAGCAGTCCATGTTGTTCAAAAATTTGCCAAATCCATAATACGGAGGAAAAGCGAGGAATTCTATCTCAAATCAGACTTGCTCTCGAAATTCCTCGTACTCCCTTGCTCTCAAACCAGCTTTGACGACGAGTCTTTGCGCAATATTGTGGTCAGTTTTCTGTTGGCTGGCAGAGACACGACGATGTTTGCATTGACATGGTTCTTCTGGCTTCTTTCTTCGCATCCCCATAGGGAGAAACACATTTTTAAGGAAGTCATGGATAAGATGGTGGCGCTGTCATATGAGGAGATAAAAGGGATGGAGTGTCTTCATGCAGCAATATGCGAGTTAATGTGATTATATCCTCATATTCGCTACGACTCAAAAAAGGTGTTGCATGATGATTGTCTCCCCGATGACACCTTGGTGAGAAAGGGGACTTGGGTGACATAGAATGCTACGACATGACTTCGGCTTTTCTCCAATTAAAAATTGTTTAACATATGCTGAGCCGGCCAAAACAAATGGATGAAAATGAAAAGAAGATTTCGATGAAACCAGATTGTTTAATATCCGTTTTCTATGACAGGCGAATTGTTTACTGACAAATGACTCTAGGAAATATTTAACTCTATAAAATAATCTTTAATTTAATGAATATTATTTTGTAATATTAAATAATGTAATTCAATAATTTTACAAAATTGAAGTTAAGAAAATAGCTGAAGACAATAGTTGAATCATCAGCAGTTCAGTCATAAAGACAACCAAAAAAATGGACAAAATAGATTAATATTACATAAGTCTTTTACTCAGCTTATTATCAAATTAAAACTACATAACTTATTTCTTAATCTATTGTAACTAATGATGCTTGAGATAATATTCTTTTTGCATAGTATTTGATAAGATTAAATTGGTGAGAAAGGGGACTTGGGTGAGTTAGGGCATGCACAAACTCCTTGGGAGAGAAATACCTAGAAAATCCTTTGAGGATTCCAAAAGGGTGTCTAGAAAGAGCATTATCTTGGTAAGGTCTTTGGGATTTTGAAGAGCCAATTCTGAAAAAGTAGGGAATTAGGGATAATTGAGGGCTACAAGGCTAAAATGCATAATTGGTATGCTTAGGGAGAACAGTGAGGGATTTGAAGGTTAAGGGTGGATAGTTTGGACCTTGTTTATCATTTTGACACATGATACATGACCTTGACACCCATGCATGGTGCTAAGTTAGATAATGGAGGTTTGAGAGTTTTGGTGGTATAGAAGACTAGAAAGAGAGTGAGTAACAATTGAACTTGACAGGTCATTCTTGGATAGTGGGTCGCTAGGTGAAGAAACTAGAGTGTGAAGAGTTTCTTGAGTGCGCTAGACCTAGTGTGGACTCTTGGGACTTTGGACCAAGAAGAGACCAAGGAGACTCCTATCATAGATGGAGCTTTAAACGATAAAATATCCTCAAAATCCTCAAACAATATGTATAAAAGTATACTTGGTGATACTATTGAAGGTGATGTTGCAAATGTTCTTGTTGAAAATTCTCATTATCTATCAAATATCAAAACATAAGCTAATTATGGTGTCCCTTCAAAGAAATCTCAAATATAAACTCAAATATGCACAAGCAAGCTTTCCCTATTTAAAAAATAAGATCAATTTTGTAAAGAAGGGATTAGCAAAGCTACTTGAAAACCCAAAAAAACTAAATAGGAAATTAATATTTTCTTTGTACCTATCAATACGTTGAACAAACCCTTATCCAAAGTGATTGAATGCAAATTTTATCTTTGTTATTCTTGTCGTCGTGGCAGAGGAGCATCACCTGTAAATCACCAAATAGCTTATGATTATTACAATGATAAAGAATTTATTTTTGTACTAGGGAAATAAAGAATCAATTTTCGTGTTACTTGTGCTATGGAAATAAAGCTCGTTGTTTACCTTTCATCAGATCCAAATCTAACAGTAACAGAGGTTCATGAGAGAGGCAAGGGTAGAAAGAACATTCAAGTTGGAGCCAACCACATTTATGTGTGAGAACAACTTTGCCTGCAAGTTCTCTTGATCAGGTCGAATGATTTTGGAATCAAATGTTCACTGTGAGTTCTCCTGATTTGTTCGAATGATTTTGGAATCAAATGTTCAGCTTTGTGCCAAGCACATTCAGGCGCGTAAACAACGATTTCTAAGAAATCTTAGATTAGATTTTGGTTTATCCACCCAAACTTTCCATGATCGGCCCATCAATATTATAAATTAGTTAATAAATTATTAATGTTTATTTGATTTTAAATTTTAATTAATTGATATTTATTATTAATAATTTAATTTTTATTTTTGAGTAATTAGTACGTAGTATAATAAATCATCTATTGTAGGTGATGTGTACAACTAGTTCTCAAATATTTTTGTCTTTATTTTTAATATAAGATAATGCTATTTGAAAAATTTGACACACTTAAATCCAAAAATATACACAATAACAATACTTATTATTTTCTTCAAAACATTACCTTTACTTCTTCCTTCAAACAATAAATCTAGGTCTACTAGCTCTCCCAACATTGTTTTGGGTTTAAAATTCCCAAACTTCCTAAATTAGTTATACTAGTCTTCAAACAATTCACTGATTTAGATACCCTATATATCTAATTAATTGGACCACTATAACATGATATAATCTTATTAACTATATTAATTATCCTCCATTTTAGGTCTGCATGAATTAGCCCTATTCTGCAAAGGAAGTATTCAAAATGCAACTTGTCACAATAAACCATAATTAAAAATTTGTTTAATGCTATAAACTATTCCTTTTGATTCTGATTATAATATCTCTAAATTAATGGTGTTTATCAATCAATTTTGATCAAATCACCTGAAAGTCAGATTTCTAGCATGAGACAAGGGTAGATCGACTTCTCACGTAATGTAAAGCCTTTTGGCAAACAAGCATTACTGGTGAAATGAGATTATTAGTGACTAACTATTTAGTCATTTATTTGGTCCTTTATTTAGTCATTTATCTTTAGGTGACTAATTATTTAGTCATTTATTTGGTAGTTTATTTAGTCATTTATTTGGTAGTTTATTTAGTCACTTATTTTTAGTCATTTATTTGGTAATTTATTTAGTCATTTATTTGGAAGTTTATTTGGTAGTTTATTTAGTCATTTATTTAGTAGTTTATTTAGTCATTTATTTGGTAGTTTATTTAGTCACTTTTATATGGTTGACCTTTTGATTTTACCTGGTAACTATATTAGTCACTTATTTAGTCATCTATACTTGTAAATTATTAGAATATGATCAATTTTAGTCATGTGACAAATTTTTTTAGTGGTGTGACTAAAAGTTTTAGCCACGTAGTCACATATTTGCCAAAATGTACTAGTGATTGAACTTGAATACCTCCACGCGTCTCAGTTTTGATTATTTATACTAGTTTCTTGTGTAAGTCATTTCACCTTTAAAACTCTCTGAATCAAAATCTAGAGGCCTAATTTTACAAAAAGAAACAATTGATATTAACCAAATA
>MU224421.1:1092652-1111145 GCA_018584345.1 Thuja plicata
CCCTTCCTCATGCTCCTAGTGATGAGGGCATCCATGGTCCATTGAATTCGACCATCAACTGCATCGTGACATTCGATATGAAGCTTCTCAACTTTATATTCTTCATTTTGATTGGGATGTTTGGGTTTGAGATGACACTAGAAATCTGGGACATAGTTCAATTTTTTTATTGGAATGAACACATCATCTAGATAACAATAATCAACGAAATCATCATCCAAAACATCCATATTGGGGTAAGAGCACTCAAAGTCAAACCCATTGCCAACCTTCCCATCAAGCTAATTAAGTTTATGAGGGTCATAATTTTGCAAGGAGTGGGTGAGGTACAATGGGAACATGAATAGGTTGAGAAGAACAAGACTCCAAAGGATCCAAAGGAGAGGAAACAACATTAATAGTGAGAAAAATCCCATTATTTTGCTAGTTAAAGTAGGTATCAAGATTGCCTATCTTTTTGACCCACTTTTTAAGACAAAGCTTTCTAGGAGTGACAAACCTAAAGGAAGATCACCTTGCAACCTTGTGACCAAGCATGTTGCAATGAAATCACCTAAAGTAAAAAAATGTAGTTCAAAAATTTGGGTCCAAGTGTCACGAGAAGAGTGGATTAAAATTGAATAGTGTACCAACTTAGAGATACCAATGATGACACGAACCCTAAAGAGTTTGCAACAAGGAACCACTGAATCTAAATCCAACTTAAAAAGGAGCCAATATGCTCAATCATATCGTTAATGAGCCACATATCCCACATGATCAAGAGAAGATAATATAGTTTGATCCACATGGAGATGGTAGTGAGAACAACAATAGTATGATCAAAGAGAGGAGACCAAGATGAATATTATTATCAAAATCTTTGATAACTATTGTATATAATGCAACATCCATATTTTTCATCGATAATATATAATCATCAATCGTTGGATGCACATCTCCAATATTTTCAGTGGTTGATAAAAACTTTCTTTGCCCTAACTTCCACCTTCCTCTCTATTTCTTAGAAAAAGTAACAACTTTATTAAATCATTCTCATAGTAATTTTAGATGTATGTTACTATCATATTATGGTTTGTTACTAACAAGATGAAGTTGTCTCATATCTTATACCAAAATGATTGATTTTCCTAAAAAAGACCAAGTTTATTTTTCAGGAAATCCTTGAAATAGTCTAGAAACAACATTTTGTAGAAAATATTTTTGAATAAAACTTATTTCATCAATAAATACTTATTTGATATGTTATATTATTTTTGGAAACATACATGTCTTATTTATTTTAAGTCAGTAAAATCTATACATAGAATTACTCGTGCCAAATGGATTATGAATACACCAATATTACAAGTTGTAACTCTACTTGGTGGGAGTAATATTGGGGATAATGTTGTGGTATTGATGCATATTTAAAGCTTAATGGACCGCATGAATGATAAATGATTTTTAAAAACTACACTTTGAGTTATCATCTATAGTGGCATTACATTATTTCTTGATATTAGTGTGATAATATTAAGCTCTTTCTTTCTCTTTGCACATAATATTCCATACAATATATTAAAATTATTTTATCAACTATTTGTAAGTTATTCTCTTTCTTGATATTGATTAAATTTATTTCTTTATTTATGTAATATTTTGCTTGATATTCAACCCCATAGGCTTTGTTTGTTAAGACCTCTTCTACCCAACAAATGTTTTTTTGTTACATCAAACTTTTTCCATATTATATTCTTGAGATGACCTTGCACTCAAGCTAAATTATATTCTAATCAATATATATTAAAATTATTATCATTTTCAAGTTCATTTGAAATAATCCTCTATTCTAAATACCATATATTATAATTGAGTGACTTGATCAATTTGATGCATTTTTATATCATTAACTCTAATAAATCTTTATATATTTCAAATTGCATTATACATCAATAACCTTGAACAACAAACTTCAAACCATTTCTTATTTATCTGCAACTAGGGTGGTAAATCTCTCTCTCTCTCTCTCTCTCTCTCTCTCTCTCTCTCTCTCTCTCTCTCCTTGGTTTTGGATTTGATGAGGACCTAATTCACTTTGGATCTTGGTGTTTCCTTGTCTACTTTACCTTGATAAAATATTTCCAATGAATTGATCTAATTTACCATGAGCACGAGGTTTTCTCATACTCCCGCTAAAGTGGGGGGCAATTTTACTATCCTAAATAGTTAGCACCCATAATATCATTTGGAAACGTAAAGAACATCGGAGTATGAAAATGATATAGCACTGTAGGTAGGTATGGATGAAGGTTCTAAAACACATGGAATACTTGAAGGAGGAGGAACAATAGGATTAAGAATTCTTCCAAGACCAACATGAATAAGATTGGTATTTGAAATGGATGTGGTCATGAGAGGTGGAGAATAAGTAGAAATGTTAAGTAAAGAGGTAGGAATGGGAAATGATATCTCAACACTAATGGGAGGTTGAGTTAAACCTAGATCTTGAACACAATCCTTAAGAGGTTTAATATTACTATCAACAATATAGAAAATAGTTCTTAATAATTTAATACCATGTTCATCGTTATTAATCAACTTTCTTAAACCTTCAACTAAGGAAATGGCTTCCGAATTAGAATTTTCTTGACTTATCCATTGTTCAATTTTTGCAATATAATGGGAAATATTTTTCGCTTGTGTAGGAGGAATTCTTAAAGGCACATATTCTTCATGAGAATAGTGGGAAGAAGGATTCTCAATAATATTAGGAATGTCACTAGGAGGCATACGTGTCTCATCAAGATTCCTAGGAAATAAAGAAGACTTACGATCAAAGGAACCCATAGGTCTATAATTTATCCTATGGGAATGCTATAGGAAAGAATAAATGTTATAAATATCATGCAAAATAAAAAATAGGAAAGATATATTTATCCATTTCAAATATGGACTTTGATAAAGATACACAAACATTCATTAAACCTAGGCAACATTAATTGAATTTCTCATAAAATATAAAGAATAATACATCTAATCTATGAAATGAAAAGTGAGGATCTAGTGCACATAAAGGGGATCTAATACAAAAATAATATTGAATATGTCATGCATTAGGCTCACAAAAATGTACAGTAAGGAAATGGGAGCAAGAATATGAGGGATTTGTTTGCCTTTTCCTCATGCACAATCAGAAGGAAGATGACCCAATCAGCTCAAGTAGGACTTAAGTACCAAGTGAGTGCAATGATCCTTCAATGATAATTATTAGGAATGAAATGGATCTAGGGAGATACTATAATGATGCAAGATATATGAATAAATAAGAAAATGTGAGCAGTTTCAGGAAAACACAGACTGACAGAAACATACATAAGCTATAGTGACCTAAAATAGAAACCTTGAAGCAGAACTAGTCTGTAAAATAAACTAAAGATTTTCTGACAATAAAAAATTCCTTGAAAATTTTTTCTTGGGAACAAGAAGCTTGCGGTGTTTTATTCCTAGGATTTTTTTCTGAAACTCTGATAGTCAATCCTACAGATCTTGATATTTTCAAAAAGTTTTGACAACTGTGTCACCTCTACCTACACGCATAAAAATAGGGAAAATGTTTGTGTAAAGGGGTTTACATTGGTCAAACCCTTTTATAAGAATCAACCTTCAAAATTAAATAAGATTTCATAAAGGAAAGTAAATATGAAGGTAAATATTAGATCTACCTTGCCAATACCTTCATAGACGGATATTGAGATTGCACATATTCATGAAGATGTTTGAATGTTTCTTTATTGACCTTTAAATGTAGAAAGGAATCAAGGATGCCTTCACAAATACATAGATCTATGAATTCCACTACTAGATATTCAATGTTGTTATGCTTGATTGAACACTTGCTATGAAATATGAACGTGTAAGGATCTTCTTTCTTGCTTGAGAAATCCTCTACTTGTCCATTATGGTAGATAAGCTTTCTAAAATGTAGAAGATTTCCTTCAAAATGCCTTGGATTATTGGAGAGATCCTAGATCTTGGATGCTTTCCTTCAAATATTGAATTTTATTAATCACTTCATAATATTTATTTTTCTTATGGGTTCTTATGAAAGTTAGGAGAGACATGGTGTTTATATACATATCACACATTTTGAGATTCAGAATTAAGCCAGGCCGATCACAGGATCTAATTTTCCACCGAAACATCTCAACGGGGATCTAGTTTAAGTTGGGAACAATCCTTGGGGAATAAAATTCCCTAGGTGTTTTGTTCCTAGGAACAAAATGTCCTTAGCATTTTGTTCCTAGGAAAAAGAACTATAATTTAAATGGGAAGTTGGGAAGATATGGTAGATGCCAGATCAGGGGGAGATAGGTAGCCGTATTAAGCATAATGGACATGAAATCTCAAAATTTCCAAAATGGGGCCTAATTGAGTATCCAATTACATGGGTGATAACCTTTTAGGATGGGATAGGAAGAATTAGGTTGCATTGTCATAATAACATCTCATTTTTTATAACAATATATGAAATATATATAGAAATTGTGCATATTTAATATGTAGAAAATATCCAGAATATAGTCTATATTTTATCTGCAAAATGAATGTTCTATTAAATCTGCTTTGGCCTTGTCTGAGTTTTGAAAGAAAAATAGAATCCCATTTTCCTTAAAAAATGAGGAAAAAAAAGAAGAATTTAAAACCAATAGATAAAGTTTAATGCGTTAAACATGGTTGGTTGCATCTCTATATATCTACTCTTAATAATTGGGTAGGGACTACGTTAATAAAATAACACACACACACACACACACACACACACACACACACACACACATTATATCAAACTCCCTTGGATCTCCCTTATGGGAGGCTCTAGTTGAGCATAACTAATATAAAACTTGACAATAATCTATAGAGAAGTAACTTTGAGATAATAATATTTTAAAAAAATAGATATTATTTTTATGCTCGTCACAAAGGGATTGGTCCCTAACTTCTAAAACTTGATTCCTTAACATGAAACTTGCAACATCAACATCTTATACACCCATATTTGGCCATAACGTCCTTAGTGAAAATAATATATGATATTTCTAGCAAGAACATAAGAAGGAAAGAGTAAGAAGGTTTCTCAACATAATAATCAATGGAATAAATAAGAAGAAACCCACTTAATATATTTCATACTCGCATCAACATTACAAAGGAACAACTTCCCAAAAATTATCAAAGATACTTGGGAGGTCATCTATAGCCTTCCCTATCCAAATTCCTTCAAGTCTTAACCTATTTCTTCTGATATATGAAAGAAACATGTAGAGAGGTTAGGGTTCTTTAGAGCTTCAGATCACACATGAGGAAGAAATACAAAATATTCAAATAAGATATCGATAGCTCTAACTATATTAGTAAAAATAGCATAATATAACATTTGACATTAGTAATTTAGAATTAATATAAATTTAGCATGATGATAATTTTAATTATGATTCTAGTAATAGTCATAAATTTGGATAATGAATGCAAAATTAAATAAATTCTTAAGGTAATCCATTCTTGTGAGGATGAAAGGAGACAACGTGTATACATATATATCCATGCTCCTTTTTCCAATATTCTTAGAATATGTCTTATACCTAGTATTACAATTAGTAATAACTAATATGAGAGATCTTACTTATTTATTTTTACATGAGACACCCTTGATTTTCCCCCCTTTTTTCCCATACCTTAATAAAAAACCTAAGTTACAAAAACTAAAGTTTTGACTAAGTGTTTCAAATCTGTAAGGAAACTTGTATCCAACATATGATTATTTCTACATTACCCAATTAAGATTTCAAGAAAATAAACACTTTGAATCTACATGCAAGAGAATAGACAACATACCCACAAAATGTGACACAAGATAAAGACTGGCAAAACCCTCATGAAGGAAAAACCTTACCTCCAAAAGCATCTATCATCCATGTATTATTAAACAATGCAACATTAAAATACATCATGAAAGAAAGACTGGTTACTTTATTTAATTTATTTACCCAATATTAAACAATTACATCAAATAATATTACAATACAACTCGTCAAGTGGCCTCAATAATACTCCCAAGGAATCTCTACATGTTGCACGTCCATCTAGGTACTCCTAGGTGTAACATTTATATATTAATTAAATATTATAATTACAAACATTATTATGCAAGGTGTACAACAACAATTTCCCCAACATTCTCTCACTTGTTTTATATATTACGTAAGGGTCAATAAGTAGTCATAAAAAAGAAAAGCGAATAACCCATCTAGAAACA
Organism: Thuja plicata; assembly: GCA_018584345.1. NCBI lineage: Eukaryota > Viridiplantae > Streptophyta > Pinopsida > Cupressales > Cupressaceae > Thuja > Thuja plicata. Next base: position 1,098,948 of record MU224421.1, read on the forward strand.
TGTATCATCATGAATCAAAGTGTTGAATGTGCTCCATCAAGATACCTACAACAAATACAAAGTGACCACCATCTCATACATGAATGCTCTCATGCTCTATCATGCCACTTCCACTAGACATTTACATAGAATTCATCTCAAAAAAATCCACATAATCTATCACAAACTAATCATACATCCTATCTCAGACTAATATCCCAAATCATAAACACTCGATCCAAAGATAAAACCATCCACCGATAGCTACCAAGAATCAATAACCATAACTAAAATAACACCCATAGTATAAGTGCTAACATATCCAACTATCCATACCTCCAAGGTATACAAAGCATATCAAGTGAATCCCATAACTTCAACATATACAACCTATTTAACATGAAACCATAAGCCTCAATCACAATACCTACCATATACACAACAAGAAGCTCCCACTACACAGGTAGGTTAAAATATGAAATGAATCCACTAACAACATCACACAAAATTTTAACCATAAACCTATAGAATCAAGAACACCACAGTGATCCATATGTAAAAACCACATAGTAGCATACTCTCCACAACATCGTATGAACGTAAAACACATGGAAGAAACCATACAATGAAAAGAGAAAACCTGTGAACCAATGAATTGCAAGCACAAATCTCACAAAAAGTCTCGAATGCTCTCATATGTTCTCCACAACCAACAAAAGATAGAGATAAAAGGAACCTCTATGCCATCTCCCACATGAACATACATGGACACAAACTAGTGATCACATAACTCCAACCAATCCCTGTGAAATCCAACATCTAGGAAGATGAACGAGACCAAAGAGAGAAACATTGCAAATAATAACATGTTTTATGTCTATCTACATACACCTCTAAATACCAACTGTTTCACATATCATCTCCTCCATAAAACCCCAACAAGAAGCCATTAATTTTTTAAAATAGACTCAACCTCTTTAGGTCAAATAAACATATGTATCATATAACCAACATGGATGTCAAAATTTCATAAGCTCTAACCAATACCATTACCAATCCATGGAATATGCCAAAAAAACCATCTTATAAACTCAATCATAATGATATCATAATAACATAAATGCACAAGGAGATAACCAATGCTAAATATCTCTCAAATGAAGCCTCCAAAACTAACGTCTCCATAGCTCAAGATCCATATCTTTAAAAGGTAAGCATAAACTATAATTAACCTAAAAGGAACAATGGACAATTTATCTCAAGTAGTAAACCACCAAGTAGACCAAGAGTGGGGAATAAGAATGCCCATAAAGATATCAAGTCTCCAAGACTAATTTAAGAACACTCTCCTCTCAAGCCCATACTAAGTGAATGCTCCCTAGCCTTCCTACTTGAACCATACAATATAAGGAATCAAAATTTTAAATGGGAAAGAATTCTACAACATAAGTATTTGATAGATACATATGCATGTGAGATATATTCCAAACTCCTAACTCTCCAAGGGGTTTCAAAGTATCTAATTTCATCTTGAGTTTCAGATTGATCATTGGGAAATATATATCATGAGATATTTCAAACAATAGATCAACCATATTATAGGAATACTTTTGGGGAGGATTCCAAAGAATTTATGATATTATGGACATTAAAAGAACCAAAGACTACTTTAAGCAAATTTGGAGTGACAAAGTCATGGATTATGTAGAGATGGAAGATAAATACCCTTCTGTTGGTTGTAAATAAAAAAGAATGGATGACATATCTTTTCTAGCTAAGGATTTGGCTCAAGTAAAATATATTTAAAGAATATATTAGAGGTCTTGAGGCACAAGCAAGATAGACTATTTTGGTTTGCTTCTAAATATGTGAAATATAGCACAAGGGGAGGTTACAAAATATCATACAAAAGATGAACATGCAAAAGACATAACTACAATAAGAATCTTGCTAGAGTAAGTAGTGTTTACTAAAGACTAGAATTTTTTCATGGGATACATTACAAGGAAGAATAATTACTACTGAATGGTTTTGAAAATGAGATTTGAAGGTCCTTCTAGGTATGCTTTATGCAAAAATGCACAGGAATTATTCAATCATCTATTACTTAACTATCCATATTCACAAACATGTTGGGGGTGGCTATGCAATAGATTAGGATGGATAACTGGCCTTTCTAATGATATAATAAGTATCTTTAAATGTTGGCCACAATTTGAAAGGAAATACTTCTTTGGAAATTTATGGATATGTAGAACATCAATACTTGTATAGGAACTATGGAAGGAAAGAAACATGAGAATTGTTTAAAAAAAGTCTATGGATAGAGAGATCCTACTAAGAAAGGTAGAGACTACCATTGTGGAGGTTGTCAATAGTAGAAATTTGACTCACTTAGTAAAAGGTCTTCAAGTTATATACAATAGATTAACCACATCAAAAAAAGTTGGAATGATTTGAAGATTTCTCCATTCTTTGGCATAAAAGGGGATGTAAGAAGGAAGGACATGTGGTCTTGTTCCTACAAAAAAACTCAGTTTAGATGTTTTAAATTAAATATCAATGGGGCTTCATGTGGAAATAAGGGTTGTTTTGGAGCTGGAGGGATAATTTACCTTTGGGATAGATCTGTAGTAGTGAGATTTTCAATACCATTGGTGCAAGACACTAATAATATAGAAAACTTCAAGGCTTTGAATGTAGTTATCCTTTTATGCAAGGATTTGGAGATCAAAAAACTTGAAATTGAAGGAGACTTAGCAATGGTTGTCAATGTAATTAGAACTAGAGCAACTTCAAATTGGAGATTAGGATCCCTACTGCATATGACTCTGGATCTTTTGGAGTTCTTTGAGGAATTTAGTATCAACCATATATACTAAGACAGAAATAAGGATGCAGACAAGTTGGCCAATGTAGATGCCAATGCTCTTCTATTTGGAAAGTGGGCTCTTTCTATAAATAAACCTTTACAGGTCAAATATTTGGAAAGAGCCACTAATAATGGTCATTTTAATGAGCTCAAAGGACAACATGGTTGAAAAGATTCTTAGTAGTTATGGAACATTTTATGGGTTTCCTTACTGAGATGAAAGGATTGATAGTGGCTCTTTCTATAAATAAACCTCTTTGAGAGTATGTTGACGTAGTTCAAGTTCAAAAATCTCCATCTTCATTTCTTCTTCCAACAATTTTTATTATTTTCATTACTGAATCACCCATTAGACTAGTGGTATATATAGAAATAAGAGGGTAAAATTACAAACATGTGTCACACTTTTATAAAGGAAAAGGTCCACAACATGCAAACTGGTAAACTTTAACGACATAAAAGTGACATTTGTGTTTAGAATTTGAAAATGATGTAAACTAATAAAATGTGTAAAATTAGATGTAGTTTATGCCTATAATTTTTTTTTAAAAATTGAATAAGAAATGACATAGTTTTTAAATTTTTTAGTCCATTGTTTAATTGCTAAAAAATGCTGAAAATATAGGGTCTAGTTCCCACCAAAACAATATATGCAAATAATCTTGTTTTCCTTTGACTTCAGAATATATTTTAGATGACATGTATAGCTAGTGCATAAAAAAGTAAGATTGGTTTTCAGTATATTTTTGTCTGTTATAAAAATTTAAAGTCGGAGTTACCCGAAATTAATAGTTTTTGTATCCCGTCTAATTTCCCTAGCAAATCTACACAATTTAGAAAAAAAACTATATATTCTTGAAGAGCAATCTCTCCTCTAGTGTTAAATTTAAGTTTTAAAATTTTCTGACATGATTTGCTATTTTTTTTTCTTTTTTTGAACGAGTGTGTTCTTAAATGTTAAAATACCTACTTGCAGTTTTTTGAACTTATAATATATTATATGTAATCAAAATACTATAAAAATTATATGACCATAATCTAGACTCTGAGCTCTACAAAAGGGTATTTTTAGATTTTAAAACAAGTTGAGTTTTGATGGAGAATTCAACTCCTAAACTAACATGTTTTTCAATTTTCAATTTTTTGCTTATTTGGCTGCCACATGGGATGCCACATAGGTATGTTCAGTCGGAACTGTTTCAGCTAAAACTAAGGCCAATTAAACATGTTTGCGTGGATGACCACGACCCTCAAAGCTCATATATTAGAGATTTTTTTTAATTAAAAAAAATAGAATAGTGAATTATTGTGACTTCAAAAATATTTTTGTAATAAAATCATTTTTTAATGAGTTTTAAAGGCATATTTTTGGTTCTAAAGGGAAACTATGAATTAAAATTATCAAGGAGGTTTGTTTTTTTGCAAGTTTATTTCTTATTTTAGTTTTTTGAGATTTTTTTAATTTTTTTAATTAATGCATTGTTCAATATTGAATTATGAACTTATCAATATTATTTTTGATTTTTTTATCAAGAGTATATGGTTTTGTGTATATAAGTGAATTGAAGCTCTCAATTTGAACAATTTGTGCACTGGGGAATAAAAGAAACAAAACAAGAAAATATGATCGAATAAGGGATGACAAAATGAAAGGTCATACAAAATGTAATGAAGATGAACCTATTGAAGTTCAAGAAGATGCAATTCAAGTAGGGGAGCAAATTGGTAGTTCTGAAGGTGGAAATATATCTTTTGACATGGGAAATTTGATGGAGATGAATGAGGATTCACTTTTCAGTCAAATTTCATTTGAAGAAATGGTATCTGAAAGCACATTAGAAAAAAAATGCAAAAAAAAATTGGGATGAACATTTTAAAAATATAAGTCTGATTGGAAAAGCATAATTATTTGCTAGGTTATTCAGGAAAAAAGAAATGACTCATGTTTTGGAGTTTTTAGGTGTTGATAACAAGAAAAGCTCAGGAGACAGTGTAAATCGAACAATAGTTGAAAATTTGCAATATGCATTGAACAACATTAACAACTCAAGTCGAGGAGCCAATTTAAGTGTTGCATATAGAGCATTGATGACTACTTTATATAGTAGGAGGTTGACACAGAGAAAACAAGTACATGCAATTTATAATTTACTGAATGTATCTAGAACTGTTCAAAGATATACCAGGAAGAGAAATATGTTAGATGAAAATATTCAAAAGAATTGGGTTAATATTTGTAGACTTCCTCAAAAAGAAAATTTTTACGAAGATGTAAAAATACATGTCATTGAATATTGGATTGCTCACTCCCGTGTTTCTTATAATAGAAGGGATACTATATAGATGAAAGATGAAGTGACCACTATGAAAACTGCACATCCAAAACATTTTATAGATACAACACAAAGTGAATTGTTTGAAGCATTCAAGCAAGAATTTTCACATGTGAAAATATCTAAAAGAATATTTGAGAGGTTGCACCCTCGCTTTATACGCATAAATAAGGTACATGAAACTTTTTGTTGCCAAAATCATGTTGAGTTTCATCTATATTTACAATCATATTAAAAATTTATTGCAATACTTAATTCAGATATTGTCATCCCTAGAAGTACGACATAATTTGTGAAGTCTATTATATGTGATAAATCAGAAGATTCAGATGAGTTCAAAGTAAAATGTATAAAGAATGCATGTAGTGATTGTGGAGATTTACATAAATTTCCATTGTAAATTGAGAATATTAATGTTTCAGCACTAGTTTTGTGGAAGATACTTGAATATTAGATGTATACCAAACTAAGACTGGAGATGAATCCAAAAAAATTATATTGAAGGAGAGTCAATTTCCCTACCTTGAGTTTATGACTAGGTTCTGTACTACAATTTATCCACATATCCAGCATTTTCATGGTGCATGATGGAAAGCTAAATGGTTTCGTGATTCCAAATTTTTTTTCCACCTAGTTGTATGCTTTCAATTGTAGATTTTTGATGCAGAACAGGGCAGCTAGAAGTCCAAAAAGAGACTAATAGATGCTTCAAATCTTCAAACTCAAGAGATACACCACCAAGTCAGGTGTTCCAAAAGGGAAAAGTGCCTCTACACTTATCACAAGTGTAGAAATGACTTTATTCTAGCTTATCAAAACCTATTCCCAATAGGGCAACCTAATCACTAGGTTCAAACAAGTCTTCAATACCAACTTCCAATAGTTGGCTACAAGACACATATGCTATAATTACTCAAATTCCCCATAAAGTGACTCCAAGGACCAGGGGTGACCTATAATCCAAGATTTGGTCTATTTAGGTCACTAAGACAAGGATTCAATGATCCTATTCAGCATGTGCAAGCCTTTGAACATAGTTGCTTTGAAAACCCAACTTTTTTCTTGTAGCCTTTTTAGTTAGGAAATTAGACTTAGTTTGAAATTATTCCACATAACCCTCCAACTAGAATAGGGATTTATATACCTTTATGGCCAAAGGGATTATACTTAAGCACCAAAAAGTGGAAATGAAAGGAAGATATGATGACACTTAGTTTTGATAAGATAATTAGGACTAATTAGGTATGTGTTTGCACTAGAAGTGCTGCTTCCTTGAAAAAAATATCCAAACCAATACTTGGATCATGTGAGGGAATACATAAGGGTCCTACAAACCAATTTAGAGGTCTTGGTTAATCCCCAAAGGAAATTTATGTGGACTATCCTAAATCGCTGGTTGGTGCACCCATGGACATGTAGACTTAGGGCATCATGGAAAACCCATCTCCCTGCAAGTTAAAAAACCCAACCTGCATAATATAAAAGTACATAGACAATTCTTGAATTCCCCCAAGGTGCATTAGATTCCCATGGTGGAATCAAAGAGAAAACACAATGTTAAATGAAACCCTGATTTAGGGCCTACAAACCAGGCAACAAGAGTAAAAATTCAAGAACTTGCAATGGACAAAAGATTAAGACATGAGACCAAGTGAAAAAGGAATATAATTCATATATCCAACTTAATGTATCATACTTTCATCCAAATTCTTCTGTACATGTCCGTACCAACTAACTATTTTCAAATTTGCAGAGAAATGGTTGATCTTTATTGATTTTTAATGCCAAAATACAAAAGTTAGCCTACCACCCTCCTATAAGGGATTTTTATGCATTCCCAATGGTTACATATCATGTTTGAACTAACTAGCATTTTGGGAATGGATTTACAACTTTTTACCAAAAGTTGCTAAAAGTTGCATTGACAACTTTTGAGCAACTTTGCAATATTTTGCACTCTAGGTGACCAACTTGGTCAAAAACCAAATTTTATCATCCCTAATGGACCAAAACATGTAAAAACATGAAAACATAATAAATTAACCTATTTCTAAGGTTTGGGACACTAGTTGATGGGCAGGTCACTAGCAGTGACATCACTGTATTTATTTAACAATTCCTTAACTTCATTTGGTATGGGATCCTTATCATCAGATCTTATGCTATCCTTGGGCTTATAAATTAGGAAAAAAGCTTCATTCTTAGGTTCCTTCAATACTTGCAACATTTCCTTTTCACCTAAGGTGATAACAGTAGGTTCTTTCTCTGTTTTAGCATCAGGCAGGGGCTTCATGGTGAAAGTTTCCCCATTCTTGGTGATGGAGTAGGTGTTATTCCTACAATGATGTGTGGCATCCACATCATATTTCCAAGGTCTACCTAGTAGGATTTGGGAAGCATCCATTTCCACTACATCACAAAGTACTTTATGTTTGAAATCTACTACAAAAAATTCTACCCATGCTTGTTCTGTTACTAAAGTTTGTTGACCTTTTGTTATCCAAGAGACATGGTAGGGAAAGGGGTGTGGTTTCTAAGGTAGATTTAGTTTTTGAACCATTTCAAAAGACACTAAATTTTTAGTTGAACCAAAATCTATCAGTAGATTACATACCTTTCCATGATATTTGATTTTTGTCTTAAAGAGGTTCTTCCTTTGACGTGGTTCTTGGTTTTGTGGCACTTGTAGGAAAAATTGCCTCATCATCAGACATGCTCCTTCCTATGGTTCTATATCTCTTGGGTTTGTGTTTTCCTCTTGGTTATCATCTTGAATGAGTTGTCTCCTCCTTTCCTCCTGATTATTTTTATTTCTTTTCTCAAGGCATCTCCCTACATGGTGTCCAAGTTGGTTGCAGTAGTAAAATTCCAAAGGTCCATTGCCTCTTCCTATATTTGTTCTCCCTCTACTGAAGGGTCTCCTTCCTCTGAAGTTTCCTCTGAAATTGGATTCACTATTTTCTTTATCTCCTTGGCCTTGGTCAAGGGTCTTGCTGCTGCTGCTACCATTGTATTGTCCTCTATAACAAGAGGTACCTCTTCCTCTAAAATTATTTCCACCATCATTGTTGTTCCCTTTGCCAAAATCTTGTTTTCTTTTCCGTTTTTCCTCTACCTTGATTTCCATTTGATAACATTTGTTTACTGATGTAGGGTATTATAGGCTAAGTTCTTCTTGAATGGACACTTTGAGACCATTCATGTACCTTGCTAACTTTTCTTCCTCATTCTTTGTTGTATTAGTCTTCATGCATAGTTCTAGGAACTCCTCAGTGTATGAGACTACATCCATGTCTTTCTGCTTTAGGTTTTTCTTCCTTCTATGGAGTTTTACCCCATAATCTTCAGGTACATATATCTCCTTTATCAGTGCTATCATCTTGTTCCATGAAGTGATTATGTTTCTACCATTCTTCACCCTATCTGTTTTGATGAAATTCCACCAAGTTAGGGCTTCTCCCTTCAACTTGGATTTTTCCATCTTTATTCTCTATTTCTCAGAGATGTTTTCACATTCAAATAAGCTTCTTAAGGCCTCAATCTAATCCAAGTCCAATCTGCATTCATATTTCCATTAAAAGTTGGTAAGTCCAACTTTTCATCCATGGTTATTCTCTCCATAGAATTTAGGGCATCTCTGAGGGGTCTTTGGTCTGCAGGGATGTTCTCATACTGATCAGAAGTGTCATCTTCCTCTTCACTCCCTTCTTCCCATCAGACATGTCTTCTTTTCCCCTCTCTACCTTGTTCTCAAGTTCTTGAAGCCTCCTAGTCAGGGCTGCATTCACTACCCTTTGTTCTCTCACCATCCTTGCAAATTATATGTTTGTAAGCCTTGCAGGGATTTCTTCATCCTTATGAGTAGACATAGCTCTGATACCACTTGATGCAAAATAGGGCAGCCAGAAGTCCCAAAAGAGACAAATAGATGCTTCAAATCTTCAAACTCAAGAGATACACCACCAAGTCAGGTGTTCCAAAAGGGAAAAGTGCCTCTACACTTATCACAAGTGCATAAATGACTTTATTCTAGGTTATCACAACCTATTCCCGACAGGGAAACCTAATCACTACGTTCAAACAAGTCTTCAATGCCAACTTCCAATAGTTGGCTACTAGGCACATATGCTAGAATTACTCAAATTCCCCATAAAGTGACTGTAAGGACTAGGGATGACCTATACTCCAGGATTTGGTCTATTTATGTCCCTAAGACAGGGATTCAATTATCCTATTCAACATGTGCAACCCTTTGAACATAGTTGCTTTGAAAACCCAACTTCTTGCTTGTAGCCTTTTTAATTAGGAAGTTCGACTTAGATTGAAATTATTTCACATAACCCTCTAAATAGTATAGGGATTCAGATACCTTTTATGGCCAAAGGGATTAGACTTAAGCACCAAAACATGGAAATGAAGGGACGATAGGATGACACTTAGTTTTGATAAGATAATTAGGCCTAATTAGGTCTGCATTTGCACTACAAGTGATACTTCCTTGAAAAAAATATCAAAAAAAATACTTGGATCATGTGAGGACATACATAAGGGTCTTACACACCTAATTAGAGGTCTAGGTGAATCCCCAAAGGAAAGTTATGTGGACTTTCCAAAATTGCTGGTTGGTGCACACATGGACATGTACACCTAGGGCATCATGGAAAACCCATCTCCCTACAAGTTAACAAACCCAACATGTATAATCTCAAAGTACATAGACAATGGTTTAATTCCACCTAGGGGCATTAGATTCCCATGGTGGAATCAAAGAGAAAACACAATATTAAATGAAACCCTGATTTAGGGCCTACAAACCAGGCATGAAGAGTAAAAATTAAATAGCTTGCAATGGATAGAAGTTTGAGACATGAGACCAAGTGAAAAAGAAAGATAATTTATAGAGACAACTTAATGTATCAGAGGTTCATCCAAATTCTTCCGTACCTATCCGTACCAACTGTCTGTTTTCAAATTTGTAGAGAAATAGTTGATCTTTATTGATTTTTAATACCAAAATACAAAATTTAGCCTACCACCCACCTATAAGGGATTTTTTAGGCATTCCCAATGGTTACATCTCATGTTTTAACTAACTAGCCATTTGGGAATGGATTTACAACTTTTTACCAAAAGTTGCTAAAAGTTGCATTGACAACTTTTGAGCAACTTTGCAATATTTTACAATTTTGCACTCTAGGTGACCAACTTGGTCCAAAACCAAATGTTATGAGCCCTAATAGACCAAAAAATGTAAAAACATGAAAAAATAATAAATTAACCTATTTCTAAGGTTTGGGACACTAGTTGACCAATAGTTGACCAAGGGCTTATTAATGCCAATCTTCGGACTAGTTCTTACAAAGATGTGCCCAATATGAAATCTTTAGAATAAGATGTCCTATAGACTATTATGGAATTGAGGGAGTCCAGGAATGCCAAAGGAAAAAATAGTTTGTCTAGGGTGATCCCACACCAATTTATCTAAGAACTATACATTATCCCCTGAATCAGAGCTTCAAGCTCAGTAACTGCTCTTGTTTGGTTGGTTGAAGGATTGTTGGTTCACCGATCAAGCTTGGTTACATGTTTTGATTGGCTTCACCAATGGGTCTCGATGGTTGTTCTTGACTGCTTGGTGATTTCACCGATTGGTCTCTATTACTCGATAGTCTTGCTCACCGAGTTGGTTTTTGGATGTTGGATCTTGTGGCTGACATGTGCATTTAATTTTTGTAGCGTAATTAATGTTGGGATCTCTCTTTCAGATTCATGGAGACCTAAATCTGGGTGATTGTTGTTTCCTATGATGGACCTTTAGGATCTTCTGGGGCTGACCATTTTGGTAGCCTTTTGTATAAAAGTTGTGCTCTATTCTTAGATTAGGAGGCAGTTTCAGGGTCAACAGTTAGATAGTATATTTGGATCGAGGGTTTGTGATCTCGCATGTATGAATAATATTCTCTAAAGATTTTGAATGTATTTGGCCATAACCAGGAAGGCCTTACAAACTGACATGTATGAATTTTGATGCAATAATGGGTATGTGCAAGATCATGGGGGGACAAAAAGTGGCGATGTGAAAAAAATCCACTTTTCCCTCGTCCAAAAGCACATGAAAGCGCTTGTTGACTTTTTAGTAGGCCTGGGTGTCAGTACACCTGGGAAAACTTGACACCAAAGCACAAGCCTAATCGGGTACATGATTTTTTCGAGTACCTAAAAAATTTGGGTACCCAAAACCTGTGGCATAAATCAAAAACCCGCGAGCCACTTTCCTCATTTCTCTCATCACTTTAGGTTTCCAAAATGGCTAGATATATCATATACATGATTTTTTCGGGTACCTGATTGCTCCAACAACAAATTTGACTCCACTATTTATCCGGTAAGTAAATTGTTGTTATGTCTAGATTGATTTTTTTCATTTTCATGTTAAATGTAGTTTTTTTGGTAAAAATGGGGTTTTGTATTGATTTTTTTAATAATATATGAAATCAATTTGAAATTTATATTTTTTTATTATTTAATCAGGCATGGCTGACAACAATGAAGATAATAACCCTCCCTCGCCAAATAATGATCCCCAAAACAATCCAGAACCGCTTCAAAACCCGCAATCTTTAGAGGATTTGATACAAGAGAATCTGAACACTATACGAGGCTTCAAAAACACATATAAGAATATACCTACCTTAGCTCCTATGCTTGCCACCCTAAATACCATTGTTGAAAACATGGACACCCTTACGTAGCAACATAATGCTGCTCTTCATTGGCATGATGATATGCACACCCAATTTGATGATGGGCTAGACCATGATGGGATTGCTGCCCTTAATATAACTAAGGAAGATATAGCCTCCCTTTTTGTTAATCCTAAAACCGGGTTAAAAGTTGACCCCAAAAAGCCAAAATTATCAATAAAATGGTGCACAAATGAAGCAATGCACACACACTTTTGGGATCGCTGGTGGATGGTTTTTGATAAACCACCCCATAGCAATTTGGAGCTCC
>MU224421.1:1133180-1152646 GCA_018584345.1 Thuja plicata
TACTCTTAGGCTTCCTAATGGGTCTTAAGGTGTCATAAGGGGTTATAGGAACCATTAATGGGTCTTAGGACCCCTTAAGACACCTTACGACCCCTAAGATGCACTCTTAGGCTTCCTAATGGGTCGTCACATGTCATAAGGGGTTGTAGAACCCATTGATAGGTCCTAAGACCCCTTAAGACACCTTAGGATGCCTAAGATGTACTCTTAGGCTTCCTAATGGGTCTTACGATGTCATAAGGGGTTTTAGGAACCATTAATGGGTCTTAGGATCCTTTAAGACACCTTACGACCTCTAAGATGTGCTCTTAGGCTTCATAAGGGGTTGTAACATGTCATAAGGGGTTGTAGGACCCATTAATAGGCCCTAAGTCCCCTTACAACACCTTAGGACCCCTAAGATGTACTCTTAGGCTTCCTAATGGGTCTTAAAGTGTCATAAGGGGTTGTAGGAACTATTAATGGGTCTTAGGATCCCTTACGACACCTTACGACCCCTAAGATGTGCTCTTAGGCTTCATAAGGGGTCGTAACATGTCATAAGGGGTTGTAGGACCCATTAATAGGTCATAAGTTCCCTTACGACACCTTAGGACCCCTAAGATGTACTCTTAGGCTTCCTAATGGGTCTTAAGGTGTCATAAGGGGTTGTAGGAACCAAGACACTTTACGACCCCTAAGATGCACTCTTAGGCTTCCCAACAGGTGCAAATCTCATCGCTAGATCTTGTTGCAAAATGAAACCTTGGTTAGCCTGACTAATCAAATCTCTCTCTCTCTCTCTCTCTCTTATTGTGTCTAACATAGGGACAAAGAAAAGAAAAGAAAAGGGAAAGAATGAGACAACTTCATAAACATAAAAAATTGCATACCATAGAAGAAGATTTGTCTTTGGATGAGGAATGTGAAACATCAATAAAAATTACGAGAGAATTGGAATTGGAAACAAAAAGGCAACGGATGAGAAACTTGCATGCAACAAGACAATTGAATTATGAAGATGTGGGCACATCATCTATGAGTTCCCAAGTTGAAGAGACACCACCATCTAATGTTGGAGACACACCCTTGTATCATCTTGAAGGCACACCATTGTATCATGTTCAAGGCACACCATTATCTACATCCGAAGGTGTAGGCATGACATCGTGTCATGTTGAAGGCACATCATTATCTATATTCAAAGGTGTAGGCACAACATCATTTCATGTTGAAGGCGAAGAGGCTCGAATGTTACCAACTGCTATGGAGCCAAGTGTCCCTCAAGGTGCACCAGGCAACAAAATTACTGATATTTAGTAGTCTATTTCTTGGATCTCCTAAGGGGTATCAACAAGCCATCAAGTAATACATGACCGTGTTATGGAGGCCTACAATAACCTATCTTAGATTTTGGAGATTCACTTCCATTTTCATTTGCCCACCCAATCTCAATTGATGCCAAAATATGCAATGTTGCGTAGTTGAATGCTGACACATTGCATATCTTGAAAACTTCTCATCGTGGCTTCAAACCATCTCCGCTAACAGCTTTGAAATGTTGGGTGAATGCTAGGAATGACCCTGCCATGGAGGCAAAGAGGATCAAATGTTGCCGACTGCTATGGAGCCAAGTGTCCCTCAAGGTGCACCAGGCAACAAAATTATTGATATTCAATATTCTATTTATTGGATCTCCCAAGGGGTATTGACAAGCCATAGAGGCCTACAATAACCTATCTCAAATTTTGGAGATTCACTTCCATTTTCATTTGTCCACACAATCTTGGTTGATGCCAAAATATGCAATGTTGCGTAGTTGAATGCTGACACATTGCATATCTTGAAAACCACTCATTGTGGCTTCAAACCATCTTCACCAATAGCTCCAAAATTCTGGGTGAATGCTAGGAATGACCCTGCCATAGAGGCAAAGAGGCTCAAAGGTTGGTGACTGCTATGGAGGCAACTGTCCCTCAAGGTGCACTAGGCAACAAAATTGCCGATATTTAGTAGTCCATTTATTAGAGATCCCAAGGGGTATCGAAAAGCCATCAAGTGCTACAGGACCTATCTCATATTTTGGAGATTTTCTTTCATTTTCATTTGCCCACCCAATCTTGGATGATGCCAAAACATGGAATGCTACGCAGTTGAATGCTGACACATTGCATATCTTGAAAACCGCTTCTCATGGCTTCAAACCATCTCTTCCAATAGATGTGGAATGCTGGGTGAATGCTAGGAATGACCCTGCCATAGAGGCGAAGAGGCTCGAACGTTGTCGACTGTTATGGAGCCAAGTGTCCCTCAAGGTGCACCAGGCAACAAAATTGCTGATATTCAGTAGTCTGTTTCTCAGAGCTCTCGAGGGGTATCAATGAGTTGTCAAGTGCTACAAGACCATGTTATGGAGGCCTACAATAAACTATCTCATATTTTGAATATTCACTTCGATTTTCATTTTCCCACCCAATCTTGGTTGATGCCAAAACGTGCAATGTTGCGCAGTTGAATGCTGACACATTGCATATCTTGAAAACCACTCATTGTGGCTTCAAACCATCTTTAATAATAGCTCTATAATTCTGGGTGAATGATAGTAATGATGCTACCATGGAGGCGAAGAGGCTTGAACATTGTCGAATACTATGGAGTCAAGTGTCCCTCAAGGTGCACCAGGCAACAAAATTGCTGATATTCAGTAGTCTGTTTATCAGAGCTCCCAAGGGGTATCGACGAGCTGTTAAGTGATACAGGACCATGTCATGGAGGCCTACAATAACCTATCTCATATTTTGGAGATTCGCTTCCATTTTCATTTTCCAACCCAATCTCAGTTGATGTAAAAACGTGCAATATTGCACATTTGAATGCTGAAACATTACATATTTTGAAAACCGTTCTTCCTAATATCAAACTGTCTCTGCTAACACATTCAATTTGATGTGTAAATACAAAGAATAACCTTTTAATGCTTCACAACTCATTCAAACATTTAGGACCACAATGTACTGGTGCATCTCTCAACGTTCTTGTAGTGCCCTAAATAGGTCCAAGTGGTCAAAATGCTCCAATAGGACTAAAATTGGGTAGGATTGATATTTTTTTTTATCTTATATGAAATATTATCATTTCATTAAGGTGTTGGAATGAAAATTATGAGTCTAGGTTTATGAAATGAAACATGCATATTCTCATTATGTATGAATTATTCAGTAACAATATACATAGATACAAGTGCAAACATAAATATAAGATAAGCAATTTAAAAAGCATAAGACATCCATATAAGCATAAAGTAGTTACATCAGTACACATGATATATTCGTAGAGCATGAAGAAAAATATATATGTCCAATAATGTCATAGATCAAATATGTCCAATAATGTTAAATTGGCATCATGAAAGCCAAATGGATATAGAACATGTCACTTATAAAATATAAAAAAATATGTCCAGTAATTCCATATTGGTGTACAATGATTATCCCTAATATAGTCATTTCCCAGAAGGGGAAGAAAATAAATCTTGGGCTGCCTTCGATCGTTGCGTCGATGGAGATGCAGTTTTCTTGGGAGTGTGCTCACTAGTCCTCCTGTCTAGACTCTTCTGCAGCTCAAGCTGATAAAATAACAAGTATAAACATCAATAGCTAATATACATAGAAATTTAATTATAGGATGACATAAAATAGAGTATTTGCTTACCGCTAACAAATAGTCACTATGTACATCTACTAAAGGGGCACGCTGACAATCTGGAGTAATGAGTCCCTACAACAACGATCAAAATAATATTTAAAATACATACATTAATATCATTAAAAATTTAATATAAACTATTAAAATAACAATTCTAATTAAGTTATATCTTTCATACCTTGGTCAATGCGTCAGAACTAGCTATAGTTGTAGCTACGCCATGATTCAAACTATCACGAACAAAAAGAGGAGTCTCCGCTGTCATTAACTAAAAATGAAACAACAAGAGTATTATGTAGCTATCAAGAATACCTATAATATTTTACAACCCCAATAATTATTAAATGATACCTAGTGTGCGGTGTCGATGTTGTAGCTCCAACATCAAACTAGTGCACATGTATGGTAATTTATAAGACAACCATTAATATAAGAAAAAACCACTGATTTGTTAATTATAATGCATTTTTAAATATATACCTGTGGACTACATGATGTCATCACAAAGGCAGGTGAAGGAATGTGATCATTGTCATGACAACTTTGCCTCTAGATTTTGATCATAATTTGTCTACTAATTTAGTTATTCATTCATTTATTAATTAAATATAATCAAGTAAATCAAATTAACATGCAAATAAACATACCTCAACAAAATTTGAATGAGGCCCTTCAATGTCTACAGTCAACATCGATGGCCTAGCAGTGAACTAATGTACATGCACAATAAGTTATGAGACAAACATCCATATAATTATAGAATAATCAAATGTATACTTTAAAAATGTTTTATTCGATACATACTTGTAGAGTTGACGTGGTAGTGTATAAAGGGTCTAGGTGATCATTCCCACTGCCACTGACACTCGCTCCTTGAATTTTCATCATAAACAATAGATACTATTTTAAGTAAATTCATTCATTTAAAAATGAAATATGATCAAATAAATTTAATGAACTTGCAAATATTTACCTGTGTATCAATGACAAATTTTGTATTGAGAAAATCATCAGGCATCATTCCATCATCCTCTTCCTCTCTCTCAGTAGTACCAAATGTGCACAGGGATCCACAAGAATGACAAAATGACCCCTCGCAGACTGACCATGGTCACCCTCGACTAGAGGAGTGACGCATTGAATCAGAGTTTGTGTCAGAGAACTAATTGTGCCTAGTGTGTCCACCTCTATGTGTTCCTTCACATTGGAAGGAATACTAACATGATCCACCTGTGGCTTTCCACTGGGCAACCTAGGTGCATTAGGGTCACGACGTGCCATAAGTCTATCAAATGATGATCCCGCACCTCTACCTTGAGACTCTAGAAAGTCAAAATAATTTGGCACTTCCTTCAGGACAAACTCACAATAGATAATTTATGTCCTCATATGATACTTTATTTTCATAATATTGTTTTTGTTCTTCTCTTTTGTTGTGCCATAAATTTAGTTGCCCACTAACTAAACCTACGTGGATCAAGATCAATTCTAATGATTTTGAAAGTGTTGCTCTTCTAGGATTTGTACCAATAGAATCTTTTAACCTCCTAATTAAAGATTCTATTTCTATTTTCCCATTTTCTATTTGGTTTATCAAGTTTTCATGTGTTCCAGGAGGAGGTTTCTCAATTGGTGAGGGCGGTTGGGGTTCATTTTCTTGGTTATTTTCAGCATCCATTTGTTCATGAGGAGAAGATGGAGGGTTTGGTTGATGATTTTATGTGGGGATATCATTCCTTCCTGAAAATTAAAAGAAAATCTATTTTAAAACTCTAATTAAACATAAAATTTAAGACAAGATACTTTCACAATCAAATTTGAAGAAAAACTAAAAATTAAACCTAAATTTCAAAACAAATAGCATTCATGGTTGTATAATCACTTACCTCTTCTTCTGGTTTGACCTTGTTGACATCGTGGAGCCATTTTTTGCTTCACTTTGATGGATAAAACCTCAAAATGAATCGCGTACGCGCTGTTATGAAGAGGAAAACAACAAGCCGTGACTTTGGAGAAGAAAAATAAGCCACAAAGTGGCTGCCCAAACTCTTTATAAAATAAATTAGGGCGTGCTCCATATAGGGCGTGTGCCCTATGCGTGGATGGGGGCCAAAAAGGTATTTGGCATCTTTTTGGTCCCCCATCTTGGTGCACATACCCATTTTTTGTTCCTTCTCTCCTTCTCTATATTTAAAGCTTCCATGTTGTATTATGAAAGCTAGTTTGGTAGCTGGGAGTGCCCTTGGCCCTAGTTGCTGACCCTCTTTGCATCACCTTTTATGCCATACATTAAAGTTAATATTAGCATGAAATGAGTACGTTCAAGTGGAAAACTCATAAAATTTAAATAATTTATCATGATCCATTTTGGCATTAGCAACAACTTGGTCTTATTTAGGATCAAAAATAGCACATGTCCTTATGAAATTCAACCATACAATCTTGACATAATTGAGCAACTAAAAGAAGATTTGATTTCAACTTGGGAACATAAAGAACATCATGCAATTTTCCATTAGGAATAATAACATCACCAAAACCTTCAACATTGCAACTTTGATTATTAACTAATTAAATTGGTATGTTTTAAGTATCAGGATGCAAGGAATCAAAAACTTCTCTATGCGATGTAACATGTTGAGATGCACCACTATCAATAATCCACTCTAAAGGGTTAGAAACATTATAACTAACTTTAAATGCATGATGAGATTGATTACAATTACTCTATTATTTTGATTATTTTGATGCATAGGCTTCTTATTATTATGTTTTTTAAAACAATTGTTAGTCAAGTGACCATCTTTCCCACAATAGGTGCAATGGTTTTTTTTATTAGGACTATATTTTTTATTATGATGATTATGATTATTATTTAATCTAAACTAATTTTGATTATGATTTTTACACATAAATGCATATTCATTAGATTTAAGAGTACCAAATTGAATCGACTCCTCTTCCTCTTGACACAATAAATCTTGAAAATGATATAAGTAAATTGAGTAGATAAATTAGGAATAGCAAGTTGAGGATGCACATTATTAATAAATAGTCAAAATTGCCTAGGAAGACATTTCTTTAAAATAATATGAATTAAATGGATATCAGTTAAAGTGACTCCTAGACCATTTAAATGAATTTTAATGGAATCAAATTTTAACAAAAAATCATCCATAGATTTAAAATCAGTATACTTGAGATCCTCTAATTGATCTTGAAGTTGAATCTTTCTTGATCCATTTGGACCATCATAGTTGTTTTTGAAAATATCCTATGCTACATATGTTGTAGTACAGTTAGCAATCAAAATATATAACTTGGGACTCAAAGAAATTCCAATTAGGCCAAGTGCTTCCTCATTTTTAGAATTTCAAGTGTCTATGTCAGCTTGAGGAGCAGTGGAAAATGGAACAGAAGTAGCATTAGTAGCAATATCTAACATATATTTAAAATGGAAAATGAATGAAATATACATTTTCCAAGCATTATAGTTAGTATTGTTTAATTTAATCTCATGTATAAGAGTAGACATAATTGTACAATAACTTAAAATTAATGAAAAAAACTTTATGATTAAATAATAAAAAATAAAAAATAATGATAAAATACTATTAAATAATGATTTAATAGAATTTAACACAATGTTACTAATGGTTTGAATTGATTAAATAAATGTGTAAAAAAAGTTTCAATTTTTTGTTAAAATGATTTAAAACTATTAAAAAATGAAGTAAAACTCTTATCGTACTATTGAAATGTTATTAAAAAAAGTTGATTAAAGCTATATAAATATTATTTTAAAAAACTATACGAGGAATAATTGATTTAAATTATTTAAAAAAAATTAATTATACTCTTTGTCAAAGAGTCAAACTTATAAACAAAACGGTCAAACTATGATTTAACGTTATGATTGGAGCATATGAATAGGGTAGACAAGGATTAAAATAGGCTAAGGCATAGCTAGAGTTACGTGTGGGATTGGGAGGATAGACTACGATAAACTATAGGTATGATTGCACACACAGTGTTTGACAAGGTTAATAGGTAGAGACGTTATGCAGAAACATTACATAGAGTTATTATCTATAGTTAGAGTGTGTAATGCCCCGCCAGGGAACCCAGGAGAACTTAACCAAAAAATGACACTAAGTTCACGGAATAATTTTTTTTAAAAATGTTTACAACAATATTAATAGCAATGCGGAAGCAACACAATGAAGTACATGACATACATGAAATAAAACTCATACATGATTAACATTCCTCGAGGCTTCCTTGACGTAGAATTACTTAAACAACTAATCTACGAATACAAATATAAGAACTGACATAAAGGTTACATAATCTGAAACCAATAACATACATCTCATAATAAAGATTACATATACAACTGATACCATAAGGTACACTACCTAATCAACATCCACTGCACAAATCGCAGGGTATGTAGTATTACATAATAAACAATACAATGCATCCTCCAAGGGATGATAACCAATATAAACATATGGTACAAATACACAACTCAAGTAACCAATGATCTTTAAGAGAGTAAGAGCATTCACGCATACTCAGAACTGATGAGACAACAGTGTCATCACAGTAGTTCACTTTTGATATAGTGTATATCAATTATCAGAAGGTTGTAGCATTCATCTTATTGGGAAGTGAGCCATATACCTTTAACAGGGTATTGTAAAAGACTCCTAATAGGGTTAGACCTTTAACCAGGTCATTGTACTCATATTGTAAAGACTGCTTCTAACAGGGAAAAGGAACTTTAACATGTTCATTATACTAGTACAATATTTGTGGGTACTAATTCCCACCGGGGTTTTCCTCTAATCAAGGTTTCCCCGTAATCATATCTTGTGTTATGAATTCTTATGTTAAGCTTCATTCAATGTATGTTTGATTTATGTTTAAGTTGCTAAAAAGTAATTAATAGTCAAACATTGATTCAGCCCCCCTCTCAGTGTTTCTAACAATTGGTATCAGAGCTCTGGTCCTCTGAAAGAAATTTTAACCACTTGAGGAGATCATGGACTCAACAGAAGCAAAACATTTGAAAAAGAATCTTGAAGCAGCTCTTGAAAATCTTAATAGATCTGAAAAAGAAAATGAAGAACTTAGACTAAAAGTTGATGGCTCACAAATGCTTATCAAGAAATTAAGAAAAGATTTAAAAGATTTTTCTACAAGTGATTTAGGGAAAACGGTCAAAAAGCTCAATGAAGAGAATATGTCTCTAAAAGATAAAATTGAAAATCTGGATGAATAGCTCACAGATAGCCAAATTGCTATTGAAGAAAAGATCACTGAAAGCAAACAATTAGATGACAAACTCTTGAAAGCAAACATGAAAGTCTTGGAATTAGAAAACATAAAGAAGAAGTTGGAATCTGAATTAATAGAAGCAAAAGATAAGATTGATAAACTCCACACAAGTTTTGATTCACTTCAATCTCAACTCAATGCTCAAAAGCTAAAAGGTGACACTACTGGTCTTGGATACAGTGTAGCACAAATTGAAATAAACTCATTGCAATAAAGAAAGAAAGCACATGAAGCATCTTTAGAAGCAAAGAAAGTTGAAAATGTTGCAGAGATCAAAACAAATCCACCTAAAGGAGAAATCAAGCAAGTTAACAAAACTTGTTATGCATGTAACAAACATGGTCATTTGGCAAGAGATTGCAAAGAGGTAAGACCTTTCAAAGGTTACTGTTTGTCTTGTAATAAGTTTGGTCACAGGACTATACATTGCAGAACAAATCAAAGAAGAATTTATCAAAACAATTAGAGAAATCAACCTCAAAGAAATTTGCAGAACACTACATGTCAGATATGTAACTACAATGGTCACACAGAAAATAAATGCACCATGATGAACAAAAACATCAGACCTCCTATCATTTGTCACACACGTGGAAAGGCTAGATACATATCAAGGTTTTGTAGATCCAGAACTCAAAAGCAAGAGGACCCTAAGAAATAACTATTTGAAGAAGAAGGAGAAGTCAAGTTTGTCCAAGCAAAAGAAGATTCAAGAGAAATTTGGGTTGAAGTAAAGAAGGACAATGATTTTGAAAAAGTAGTTGATGCATCCACAGTGGATGCACCCTCTACTTCTGCTTGAATAGACCTTCTTGGTCTTAGGGAGAGCTATTCTAGCTTGGGACCCTTGCACGGCTGGTATACTCACCTCTGAGTATGTGCCTATGGATTCATGGTTATATGCACATGATATTGGAGTATGCATTCACGCATTGTCTCAAATGCATTGATATCAAAGTTGCAAATTCTCTGAGTAATTTGCATACGATACCAAACATTAAATGCAGTAGCTTTTATAAAAGAATGTAAATGTTCGATCTTCTTCACACTTGTAGTTGAGATCATAGAATTTGGAGAACACTGGAGCACTGAGCATCAAAGAATGAAAGAATAATGGATTTGGCAGTTAAGAAAATGGATAAGAAGTTGAAATGGAACCCTAGTAGTCGCACCGTTTCAAAATTTTGTGAAACACTACTTAATCAAGTTCCAAGTAAGTATGGAAACTCCATTAGTATTTGATATTGCAAAGAGGAAGAGATTTGTATTTAAGAAACATCCATTCAAATCCATATTGGATGATATGGAAGGAGCTTTCTCCAAAACCCCACTAGGTGTTGTTCACGTAGAAGATATCCGCGCATATATTTACTGTAAGAAGGAAACAGTAGGAGATATCAACATAGCCACTCATATGGGATCTATGATGAAACCTGACTATACATTCAAGGATGAGTTCGTGCACTTGATTGATAACCCTATCTTTTAATACTCTAATGCGCATGAGTTTGATGAGCTAGAATGGGTGAAGACTTTGCTAAGCAGAATACATGATGATCTTTACTAGATTGGTGAGGTTCCTATGCGCATCACTACATACCTAATCCATGAATTAACCAGAATTCCCAAAAATGGACCAGTTCTTCCTACCGGCAAGGATGTCAAGAAGAAAGTTGAACAAGTTTGCTTATCTAGAAGTGACAAGCGCGGGATGACAGTTGACCCTATCAAGGAAGATGACATAAAAATTCTAACTATGATACTTGGGTATAAGTTTCAACAAGCAAGAAGGTTAAATAGTGTCTCTGTAGCAACAGTCCTAGCAGCTATCAGAATGGTGAAGGATAACACTCAATACAACCTATGTGAGATCTTGCGCACTCAATTGATTGACAACATTTGAATCATCAAGCATGACAGGAGCAAGACATTCAAGTTTGGATCTTTGATCATCTACTTGTATTTCCATATTTTTGGAAAGGTTGCAAACATTTACCTAGATAGGAGCAAACCCACAATGTCTCAGATTTCACTTAAGGCCACTTTAGAGAGCAGTGTAAGGGATGTCGTGGATATAGATATCAAGACATTTAGGATCAAGATGCAGAAAAGGTTCAGATTATCTAAGAAGATAGTTGACAAATATAAGGATACCATATGTTTCATCGTGGAAATAGATTGCACTTGCATGGAGGTAGTTGAACCTAGAACCAAATGGATTCATCCTCTTGGTTATGAAGTAGAAGAACATGTGCTAGAAGGATATGCACAAGTTCTATTGTCTACGCCCACAGATCCAAATGAGCCTAGGTGGGGTACTTACAGAGAGAAGACCAATGAAGTGGATACTATCTTACACAGTGCTGATAACAAAAGGAAGGCATCTAGAATTACATCTAGCATTCTAAAAGTTCATGGAGTCACTCAAGAAGATCTTGACAAAGCTAGAGAAGCCAAGATAGCCAAAGAACTTGAGAAGACTCAAGAGATCCAGAAGAAGAAGAAAGTAGAGAGCACCTTTGCACCCTCTACCACTATTGACCTAGACTCATCTCCACCTTCAATACCAAGCAAGAAGTCTAGAGGAAGAAAACAAGAACCCTCAAATCACCCATCCTCAAGGAAAACTTGAAGCAAAGAAAGGAATACTCAAGCTCCTCCTGAGGTAGGATTTAAACCTAGTCTAAATGTTTTGAAGAACATGATTGTAAATGAAGGGAGATTAGATACACTTTCTAAAGTCTATGACAAGTATCAAGAGATGGATAAGACTGAGATACATTCTATGATCATATTCCATATGATCAAGTTTAAGAAGTCTGTTCTTGAACTCAAAATAGTGATACCGGATAAGTTATGGAACATACTGGAGATAATGAAAAGACATGCAATAGAGGAAGACATGAGGATTAGAGAAGAAACATTGGATACTCTTCTCCCTGTATGCTCACATGATGAGAAGGATATTCTATTAGATCTGGTGAAGCCTCATCTCAGAACCAAGACAAGGACTCTACAGATTATGAACAAAGAGTATGAGTAGATAGGTAAAGAGACTGAAAAGGCATTTGCACAAGTGTTTATGGATAGACACATGTATCCATCAATGACACATACAGCAAAGGTAACTCTAGCTCCTCCCAAACAGGTTATAGAACTAGTGATTCAGAAAGCACCTATAATAGGTCCATAGGTTTCAACGCCCATAGTAACAATAACTTCTTATACAGAAAAAGGCTCAGAAGATACTATAGTGGTTGATAATATCAAGATATCCACGACAGCATTTGAAAAAGACATGGACAAAGTTGATAAAGCATTTGTAAGCACTGAAGAAATGTGCACTAATGATACATTTGCACAACAAGATGAAGTTCCCTCCAATGATCCAATTGACTTGAATACTATATTCTCACCATCCACTCAACCATCTACCTCATTGTTGTCAAGGTTAACTCTTGATTCAGCAAGTCTGGACGCATGGGGAGAAGAAGACCTAATCAAGATCAACGTTCTTGCTATGGAAAAAGAAAAAGAGAAATGAGTGATGAGGAACCCTCACTTTTTGGAATCAGTGAACATATTGAATGACTTAGTGCCTGTAGACAAGAAAGTAGCCAAAGTTCAAATAGTTGAACATGTGGACAACATTCTAACAAACTTCAAATTATATTTTACAAGCCTAGTAGACTCAGCTACTAAAATTGTAGAAGATGAATATAAAAAGGAGAGACTGAATGAATTGGTAAAGAATTTTACCTTAGACCTAAAGTATTTAAAGATTGGGAAATCCATATTGAAAGAATTGGCAGCTAAGGGAAAGAAAGTTATAGGCAACTGCATGGACAGAGTGAAGTTCACCTTTGAGCACATTAAAAAGATAGAAGAGGCAGAAATCATGGTGGAAAACATCAGAAAATCAATTGAGACTTCCACGCAAGACATGAACATCAGTAACAATGTCTATCAAGGATAGTTGGACAAGATTGAAAAGGCTAAGTTGGAAATCAGCAAGATAAGAGTTCAACAAACTCAGTTGAGAAATGCACTTGCGCCATCTCTAGTAGTCCTAAATGAGAATATCAAATAGATTGATGCCACCATTGCAACATATGATCAAGGTCCTTGCATGGTTCTGATGAAAATGGAGAAACTGACATATACCCTATGCGCGCATCTTCAGACAGTTGATGCAATGAAATTATTCTAGCAGAAACAAATCCAATCTCTTTAGATTGTGTACCCTGAAGTTTACATGGAGTATGTAGAAGACTTACAAGTTTTTGTACGCCTTTGTCATTAATGTCAAAGGGGGAGTAATATAGACTGTGTATATATGAGAAGCAGTATATGTATATATCAATAATATGTTATGATATATAGTTATTTTTTTTTGTTAAGTCATTTTGAAAAACTTGGCCACATTCCTTTGTTGCCATAAATGAAAAAGGGGGAGATTGTTGGCAAGTTGACTTCCTGAGGATGCATAAATCATTTTGTGTTGTCATCATGGAAAAAAATTCATACTAAGTTTCTGTCAAAAATAACTCAGAAGGAAAAATGACTATGGAAACAAGGCAGATAGAGATATTCAGCGATCAGCACATCAGCACACGTGCAAGAGATCGAGTCAGCATATGTGTGTTCAGATATATGTTCTATGACATGTGTACATACTACATACAAACATGCATAGTACACAACAATAGTACAGAGAAGTTACAGACAGATCAGTAGACCAGCAGTCCAGAAGACAGAGCATGGAAGCCGACTAGTGTTTTGATCAGCACGAAATATTTTGTTATGTAATGGCTAAGAACCTTTGATTATATGTTTGTAATGATGTAATTAGAATTTTTGTAAAAATGCTTGAGCCAACTTGTTCAGAAGCATTGTGTATTTTGTTTTAGGGCCGACTAGAGTCTTGTTTTGGGTCGCGCCTATTCGGATATGAACATATAAGTTTTTAATGTAAAGTTATGTTACAAGTGTCAAATTATTATGTAAGAGGAAGATATAGAAGAGCAGTATGATGTAGTTGGTATATGATATAGCTCTTTAAGAGAGTAAGAGCATTCGCACATACACGACACTGATCATACAAAAGTGTCATCACAGTAGTTCACTTTTGATATAGTGTATATCAATTATCAGAAGGTTGTATCCTTCATCTTATTAGGCAGTGAGCCTAGGCAGTGAGCCATATACCTTTAATAGGGTTTTGTAAAAGACTCCTAACAGGGTCAGACCTTTAACCAGGTCATTGTACTCATATTGTAAAGACTGCTTCTAACAAAGCAAAGGAACTTTAACAGGTTCATTATACTAGTACAATATTTGTGGGTACTAGTTCCTACCAGGGTTTTCCTCTGATCAAGGTTTCCCCGTAATCATATCTTGTGTTATGAGTTCTTATGTTAAGCTTCATTCAATTTATGTTTCAATTATGTTTAAGTTGCTGAAAAGTAATTAATAGTCAAACACTGATTCACCTCCCCTCTCAGTGTTTCTAACAAAGAATGGCTGTGTCATTTACCATGAGAGTTAGACGTGGAGTTAGGAGGAGAAATTTGTGTCGAGGAGGGAGCTTGGTAAACCATCTAACCAATGTTCACATAGCTCAAATTTTAGTGTGGATAGATTTTTTTCAGTATGGAGTAGGAATGGTTAAAGATAATGATATCACCCGGGAAAGATATGCGGCCAAAGAGATTGGTTGCAGAATGAAAGATACAATCCTATCAGACATGCAACATTAAGACTTGAAGGCAGTTTAAAGGAAAAAGTCAAAACAAAGATTTGAATAGAAAAATAACTTGAACAAAAGATAGAGAACAAATGCAGGCATAAATATAAACCAAATATGATTAAGATAAACCCACAAAGCAAATAAATTTAGATAGATTTAACCACAAGATGAAACTATTAAATATTGATTACTATAAAACTTGCAAATAAAATTTGAGGGATAAAAAAAATAGCAACCTTGAATTTGCATGACTGAGGTTAATTTTAATTTTAATTTTGAATAAATAGAGTAAACTCTCTTGCAACAAGCCTTCCAAAGAGGGTTAGTAACAAAAAATATAGATATTAGAAAATCTTGCCAGCACAAATGAGTTAAGAAATGATATTCAAGCTTCTCTCTCTTCAAGAATGTCTCCAAAAGAAGGTGTTCTCCGGAAAATGGTAACATTCAACAACTTTTACTCAAACATAGATTAGTAACCTATTATCTAATTCCATGAAAGAAAAAAATCAAGAGAAAAGAAATAAACAAGAATCCAAGAGAGTTAATTGAAGAGAAGATTGTTACCATGAGAAATACATAAACTTGGAGTTATCACCAAAAGATCCAAGAATTTTTTAAAGGGGAAAATAAAAGAAAAAACCAAATTGTGAATTATGAATGAGGCAAATCCTGAGAGAGAGAGAGAGAGAGAGTCATTTATAATAACATCATAATGTTGAAATGAGAGAGAGGAGAATCTCTTAAATAGAGATGAGGAGAGGATTTAAAAATTGACTCACAAATCTATGCATGCCACCATTCATGATAGGTGTGTGAAAAGTGGCAACATCCTCTTAAGGACGATAATTTTTTTTCCTTAACAAAGGAATTACAAAGAAATGACATGTCCTCCTACTTGTACTAGAAGAAAAAATACATGTAGGATACCTTGGTTTATCCTAAATTAAATAAATATAATCAAGGAAAGATTAAATATTCTAACAAATATTATTGGGGATCTATTCATGATTATAGAAGAAATTTGGTCACAATAGGAAAGGACAGACATAAGTTTACCTTGGTTCCCTTGAAGGAGGTAGAGGGGAGAAGTGGAAGGAGTTTGAGCATGGTGAAGGATTATTTTTCTTAGAATCAAAATCAAGAGATTATAGTAAAGGACTTGAATAGTGACCGAGATAAAGTTGAGCAACATAAGACTTTGAGGAGATCTTGCAGTAGAGGTAAATTAGTTGTACAGAAGAAAGGAGGTGGTAGTAAATGTTCTCTACTAATAATTACTGATAAGATAAGTAGAGATCAGAGTAAGAGGATGGATCTAGTAGAAGATGGAGCAGAAGTGTAAAGAAATGAAGTTGCAGATAAAGTTGATATTTGGATCAAGAATAAGCATGGGATTTATGTCTCAAATCCTGTCAAATGTTCATAAGTTTCTCTTATGGAACATTTTCTACTCACTAGGGGTGTCTGATGAAGGAGCATCCTCAGGTCACTGGCAATCTCGCATCACCTAAAAATATTTCCCTTTCAATATGTTCTTAGTTTTGTTGCAGTTAGCTGTTTTTTGTTTCTTGTGGTATTCCTTGGTTTTGGTTATTTGTTGTTGTGAACTTGAGGGTTTGTTTTGGAAATCAAATTTTACTTATGTCTGGGTTCGCACCTCATTTGGATACTTAATTATGGATATTGAAGATTCATGGTCAGTTCTGTGAGTTCTTCATGTTCTTGTGGCCAGTTGGAGTTTTACGATCTTGCAAAGCATCTCCCAATTGGCGAAGCTTATTGGATCATATAATGACATTCTTGGTTATTTGGCCAATGTATCTCTTAAATCATGTGTCATTTATATATCTTGGCATCAAGATCCTTATGATTTGGGTCCTGACCTTTATTGTTGTATTACATTATTTTCCTATTCTAGGAAAATGTAATAATTATGGGCAAACATATTCTCACAAAGGCTCTATATAATATGGCAGCTAATCTTTGTTAGGGGGTCATTGAGGAGAATAAACTTGGAAGGTTAGTATTAGGTTTTAGATCTAGATTTGTGTTTTAATAAAACATGTATGCCAAAAGTTTTGAATCTTTATGTTTCAGGCCAATATGATGTAAATTATCTTGGATTTGTGATAATGCGAAGATCTACTATAGCATATTGATGGTCTATTCTTGAACTTCTAAATTAGTTTTTTCTTCTATGTTGACTCTTTTTGCATGGTTGGATCATCTCCATTGGGAAAAATCTATCCATGAATGTGTTACTCTATCACCCCACAAAAAAATAATTCATAACTTCACAAGCTCAAGAACCATGATCTACCTCAACATAATCAAAAATTTGCTGTGATACCACTTAGTGTAGTCACAAGAGGAGAAATATCAAAGAGATCAGTCAAACTGTGCAGAGAGATTCATTCACTGGAAGCAAGTTTAAAATTGCAAGGGATAAAGAGAATGTACAATCAGTCATTCACATTAATCCAGATTCATGTAATTACATCAAATTGGCCAACAAAATGGAGGCTTACATCCTAGGCATATAGGCCTAATTACAGATTGAATTCTAAGAATATATACAATGCTAACCTTCAAGAGGTTATATACCTAAGAAATACTATACTAGAGATCCATTACATCAATTTATAGACATTCGCAAAATAAACATGCTAGCCAAGAACGATCACATTCCCCAAGGTAGGAAAACATAATAACAAATATAGGTCAAGACCCAAATCAAGAAGAACTTCCCTCAGAAGGCACCAAATGTAGTGTGAACACAAAGGGAGGTCGGCCACAATCCCATCCTGATTATGGATTATTTTCTCCTTATTGTTCTCTCATCCTGATGATGGATCACGGAGTGTGATCCGAAACGTTGATGCTTAAAAACACACACAATCAACACCAGAAATCTAGCTATAAACTCAATGGATTGTGGAAATCTGATCGATTGAATCACAATCCCATGAACATAGAATGGTACACTAAGAAGGTGCGCAATCCAAGGAAAATGTTTGTGATATTAGAAAGCTCCATCAGACTGTAAAATGTGAAGAATAAATAAGTCTTGGCCAGAATCTAAGAAATATCCATCTAGAAGAAATGGATCAAAGTGCAAACCTAGATGATGATGAAACACAATATGAAGAATATCCCAAGAGGTACACAACTAAAGACAAAACAAAATGAAGGAACACCACTAAAAATATAGAGATTGACAAACAAGAACAATTGAAAACAAAAATATTTTTGGTTGATGCGAGATTGCCAAAGAACACAAGATGCTCATGCATCACAATTTAATAGAAAAAAATTATTAGATAAATCCTTAGTACATACTTGTCCTTTAAATTAATTAAAAAATCAGTCAACAATATTTTATTTTGATCCCACCTTACTCGTCCATTTGACAAAGAGACCCCAATTATTGAAATGCTCCCACTGCTGCTTCAGATAGGAAGAGAGTATTGACATTAGTCTACAAAGCCTATTTGTGGGGATAAATATTTAGTCTCCATTGTTGAACCTTTTTCGACCCAAATTTTATTTGAAAATAGTATACTCTTCTTAGATGGAGGGATTAGAGGGATCTAGTTCAAATCCCTAGCCTTGACATGCTTCGACACAAACTAACTCTTCCTTTCTTTTCCTATCCAACTATTTCCCTTTCGATGTTTCAATTATTGTTGAGGATGGGTTTCTGAATGGGAAAAATCACCCAAAGGAATGAAATTTACACCAATGGTGACTCCATTGGATTGCAATTTTGAAGGTTTTCGAAGGGTAGAAGGCTTCAGATGTCTTCTCTATAAATTTTCCATCTTCCCTTGATAATAATTTTTTTAATTTTTAGATTTTAATACTATTCTATCTAAACACCTACATTTATAATACATGAAAGACTATTATAATGACCTAGTCCTAAGACTTTCACTTATATATAAGATCTCGTTATCCCTATTATAAATCAATATATAACTTATAGATGCTTGGAAGCAATATAATAAGATTCACTTCCTTTGATTGGCGCTAATAATAATTAAAATAATTTCTAGAATCTAAGAGAGATAAACAACAAGAACAAATGAAGTCAATCTAGTGTATTCACATTGCATAGATTTCTCAATTATTATGAGAACAAATCCTTACATAAGTAGGAAAGGAGAAGGAGGTGAGATGGTTAGACACAACCACTGACTAACCCTCCAAGCATGCAACACTTGTAGCTCACTTGAAAATTGTAAGATGAAGTGGCAAGTGTGCATGCGTAAGGTGTCTCCACAAGTGAGGACACATGTCTACACTAGATGAGGTGAGACAACTAACATAACTAGCCTATGTAAACTTAAGCTAAGTGTGAGAACGTCAAACCTACTCTTAAATAGTTTAATAATAACCTTGTTTACACTAAGAGTAATCCTCATTATTTGATGAGTAACAATTATAATTAATAATGCTATGATTTCCAATCCATTATTTTTGATTAGAAGAGTACAAATTATAAATCCACATTTTGATCCTTGTGATAAGTACAAGTCATATGTTTATAAACTATGATACGATTTTCACATTACCACTATTCTTACTAGTGTTATTTCCCCATTTCTAGCAAACTATAAATTGGTTAGAGTTGAAAACCCAAGTTCACCCTTCCTCAGGCTAATTTACATTTAGTATAACTTTGAGA
>MU224421.1:1171806-1187519 GCA_018584345.1 Thuja plicata
CTTATAAATGTCTAAACAAAGCCTCTAACAAAATTGTTGAAAGTGCAAATGTAAAGATAGATGAATTTGCAGAGAAGAATGAACAGGAAAGCACTAAAGAACCAGAGGACTACAATAATTTTACTTACAATGAGTAACTTGACACTCTACCCTACCAAAAATGTAGAGCTCCTGAGAAACAGATCATTGCACCTGAGCATCAGGCTGCAAATACCGATGATCAGAATATTTCTCAAGATGATGCACAACTTGATGAAGAAAAAAAAGAAGATCAAGCTGATAGACAAAGAGCTGAACCTATACTTGCAAGATATGTCAGAAGGAACCATCCACAAAACTAGATCATTGGAGATAAGAAGGCTGGTATGAGAACTATAAGTAAGTCTCTAAATACAAGATGTCTTATTTGTGAGTATGAGCCCAAATTTGTCAATGCTGCACTAGATAATGATGAATGGATAAGTGCAATGAATGAAGAGATTGAACAGATAGAGAAAAATAAGACATGGACACTTTTACCAAGACCATATGACAAGAATGTCATCGGTACAAAATGGATATTCAAGAATAAGCTGAATGAGAATGGAGAAGTCACAAGAAATAAAGCAAGACTAGTATGCAAGGGGTATGCACAAGAAGAAGAAATTGACTATGGAGAGACCTTTGCACCTATTGCTAGACTAGGAGTAAGAATATTGCTTGCTTATGCTGCATATAAAGGATTCAAGGTATATCAAATGGATGTCAAGTCTGTATTCCTGAATGAAATACTTGAAGAAGAGGTATACATTGAACAATCAGAAGGGTTTGTTGATCCAGACAAGAGGGACATGGTATGTAGACTACAAAAAGCCCTGTATGGATTAAAATAAGCACCCCGAGCCTGGTATGAAAGACTTCATTCCTATCTTATAAGTATTGGATTTGTAAGAACTAGTAAAAACACTAATCTTTACTTAAAGGAAGATACTGATGCTAACATTTTGATTGGTGAGATATTTGTTGATGACATCATATTTGGAGGCAATGATATTCTATGCAAATAATTTGCAAATGAGACGAGCAAAAAATTTGAGGTGTCTATGTTTGGAGAGATCAAGTTCTTTCTTGGTCTACAGATCATGCAACAAGGTGAAGGTATTTTCATTACACAATCCAAATACATCAAAGAAGTACTAAAAATATTCAAGATGGAAGAATCCAAACTAGTTGGAACACCGATGGCAACTGGATGCAAAATGACAAAGGAAGACAAGTCATCAGAGGTAAATCAGACTTTGTACAGATCAATGATTGGAAAACTCATGTATGTTGTACATACTAGACCAGATATTACACATGCAGTAGGAATAGTTGCTAGATTTTTTGCTAATCCCAGGGAATCACATATGACTGTTGTGAAAATAATTTTAAGATATCTAAAGAATACCGAGGAATATGGCTTATGGTATAGAAGAGAAGGCAAATTTGAACTTAAGGTGTTTACCGACACTGATTTGGCTGGAAATCTTGATGACCGAAAGAGAACAACTAGAGGAGCATTCTTTATGGGTGACAGACTTGTCACATGGATTAGAAAAAAGAAAGGATTCATCTCTCAGTCAACTGTAGAAGCAGAGTATGTTGCTGCTGCTACAAATTGCTCAAATATTGCATGGATCAAACAATTACTGGAAGGTATGCATATGAAGATCCTAGAACCATTAATTATCTTTTGTGATAATACCAGTGCGATAAACATTTCCAAGAGTTTAGTCATGCATGCTAAGACTAAACACATTTCCATCAAGTATCATTATTTGAGAGAACAAGTTCAAGAAAAAGAGGTGATACTTGAGTATGTAAAATCCAAAGAATAATTAGCTCATATCTTCACCAAGCCACTGCCCAAGGATGCATTTGAGTACTTGAGAAAGAGACTAGGGGTCAAACCCTTGTCTACCAGTCAGTAAAATGACTAGAAGGCTGCATTAGCCTACATATTATCAGAATATCATTACTGTTGATGCAAGAAAAGAGATGAAATTCAAGGCTACATCTATATATAGATATGTATATATCATCACCGAGCAGCAGAGCATATTGTTGTATTGCTGATGGATAAGGGAAATTCAAGGAATATACTATGGATAGAGAGAAACGATTGCTTAACATTAATGTCAGATATTTGTAAGATATTTGTTTCGCATTGTTGTCAAAGGGAGAGAGATTATCCATATTATCACATCCTTCTGGAAAGGGAGAGAGATTATCCATTATCACATTGCTCCAACAGGGAGAGATTGTATCCTTAGGGAGAGATATTGTATGGAAAGATGATACAAAGGGAGAGTTGCTGACAAGAGAAATAGACATCAAAAGAGAA
Source organism: Thuja plicata (assembly GCA_018584345.1). Classification (NCBI taxonomy): domain Eukaryota; kingdom Viridiplantae; phylum Streptophyta; class Pinopsida; order Cupressales; family Cupressaceae; genus Thuja; species Thuja plicata. The sequence goes on from MU224421.1 coordinate 1,174,172, forward strand.
GAAAAATCAAGGGAGAGAAATTGACACAAGGAAAGAACACAACACATCAGAAGATAAAAAGATGCAAGAATCAAATAAAAGCTATTTGAGCTTACCGATAGCCAGACATTTGTAATAGTTACATTAGAAAATCTTGATGAAACTGTATATTTCATATTGTATTAGCAATAGTATAGTATGATAATGTAGTATGTTTCCATCAATGCCAAAGGGAGAGATTTATGACATGTAACTGATTGAATGTTTGAAGATGTTAAGTTGATGATCATGCAAGGCATTAAATTAGTTAATGCATTGTATTGTCATTGATGTCAACTTAATATAATCTGTATGGTCATGGAGATACTACCAAAGACTTCAAAGAACTCATGAATCAAGGCTATGCTAATCAGTAATGCATACAAGTCAAGTATTCACTAAGTGACTGCATACACCAACAGAGTGCACCCGACAGTCAAAGTAAAAAGAACAAAGTCACAGTGTTTCCTGGTGAAGAAATACACAGAATTATCGAAGAGCAGAGTTACAGTGTTGCTTGACAAGCAAAACACAGAGTAACCTGATGGACAAAATTTCAGTGTTGCCTGACGAAAAAGACAAGGATGGAGATCCCGATGACAACTAAAGTCACACCAATGGAACAGTCAGTTATCACTGATGACTAATTGAAGTATTGACCGACAGAACAAAGAATTCAAAAAATGACAAAATGCTTAGCTGGCAAGAAGATAAAGATAGATTTAACAGATACTTTTCTTTGTTTTAATCATCCAGATAAAGCCAGAGATAAGTAATTGATTTAAAGCCGATATCTACGAGACAAATTAGGATTTATGCTTTAAATCTAATTGGCTGGATTGTTTATCACGCCATGAATCAAGAACCAAGAAATAATGAATATTATGTCTATATAAGAGACATGCTTAATTCATTTTTGATGGGTGACCAAAAAGGGGAATGAATAGAGAGAGGATGCTGAAGAGAAACTGATGAAGAACAACTTAATGTAGTCCTGATCAAATAAGCTGAAGGGAGAGCTAAGGAATTCTACAGACATCGATGAACAGTGAGCACAACATCACAGAGCAGAAAGTGTGGAGCACAAGGATTGAATTGATACATTGGTCAGAGAGGTAATGTACTTAAATAGATATGAAAATATGCAATTTAAGTTGCAATATGAATAGGTCATAGTGTTTTAGTTTAACCATTGAAGCACCAAGTCTCTTAACCGAGCAGGACTTAACAGTCTTCTATATATTGAGGTACATCTCAAGGACTGCCAAAAAGGTTGATTCATGAAAGTAGCATTGGATATGCCCGATCCCCATTGACAGTCTAAGAAAGAGGCTAATTAAAGGATGGTAGCATTGGATGCCTGATACTAAGTGACAACCTCTATGTATAAAATCCTTTAACAAGGTCACACCTAGTAGTGTGTTTGTAACCTTTAACAGGGTTGGCTCTTAACAGGGCTCACTTCAGAAGAGTGAAAATTTGGGGTACCGGTCCTAGTGGTTTTTCCCTTAACAGGGTTTCCATGTTAAAAATCCATGTGTTATGTGTGTATGATTCATTTCTTTACTGTTTTGTATCTTACATAGTTAATTCTGGATTTATCGGTATACTATGTGTATTAATTGTATTTCGGTAAATAGATGACTACTTATCGGTGAACATACAGAAGAAGGTTTAACAGAGCAATCCGACAAGTAGAAAATTGATATAATTTATTCAAGGCATTCATCTTGTAGGACAAAAGATAACTTGAGATATAATTTTTGGTTATAAGTTTAAAGGGTTGATTTAAGGATTAATTTTTGAGGCCATTGATTCACCCCCCTCTCTCAGTTATTACTAACAGAGGCTATTATAAATCATTTAGTGGGCTTATTATAGAAGGAAACTATAGTAATATTTTACTATTTATGGGGCTAATGAAGCATTGAAATTTGGGTCCACAAGTTGGTTCAATCATATGATATTTTTATAAGATGTTTCTTTAACATACACTATTTTCTTAATTTACCAAATTTCTTCACAACTTAAGCACATGTGTTCAACTATAGGATTTGAGGAAAAATAATCTATTAGAGTTTGGAGGATGAAACCCATTTGAATTCCTAAGAGAAATCTCACACATACATTATATTGATATTTATAGTTGTGTTTAGATCTCAACATAATTCTTAGTATCTTCTTATTCCAAACATTTGGACTTAGAAGCTACAATATTCATTTTATATTTTTGTAGACACCTAAATTATCAACACTTAATCTAATTATTCTAACCCCTACCCATCTATTATATAAATAAATATTATTTACTTATTTAATTATCTACTATCCTTACTATCATTCATCTTTTCTATTAGTTTATTTTTAGCACTTCTTCATCAATTCTAGACTTCATGAAATTTTAATGATCAAAGAGTTTTAATACCACACAAGAATCAAAATCCCTATAAGTATCAAGATTCCTATAACTTTGATACCATTTCTTAGATTTTGATTATGTATCAAAATTCTTATGTTCCTCTACATCATGGTTGATCATTGTTATTCATTATTTTATAATTCTAATCATGATCAACCATAATATGTTCCTCTATGATGAGGGCATGCATTAACATCTTCAAAGAAACACTAATCCTTATTTGGGAGTTTGAGCTAAGGGTTTTATACCCAAGGTTATATTTTCTAATTCAAGCATTTCCATTATTATTTAAATCTTTGTCTTTCTATGGACAAGTCCTCTTTTCCATCCATAATTGGGATTATGGAGGTGGGGACACCAACACTAGTTTACTTAGGTAATACACTACATAAAACAACTCTTTTTTCTCTTTTTTCATGCATACATGTTTAGATCAAAAAACATAGAGTGTTAGAGATGCATAAAGAAGATAGTGATATACATTATTAGGTTTCAAACAGGAGAAAAACAGTGGACTAAGGTTCCCAACACATTTTGTTTTATGCTTGTTGTCTAAATTTTAGAGAGGTGAGTCGTTGGACCTCTTAATTGTGAATCTAATTTATTCTATTTGCATAGACATCCTTAGACTTGGCCACCTATAACACCAGTCTAATATTTTTGGGCACACCTTGCAAATACAGGTTCCATTCTATTTCATCTTTCTATATTTAAGTTAGTATGTTAGTTTTCTATTATATAATTTTTAGGAGTCGATATCGTTTTCTCTAATTAATTTTACTTAGGATAGTTTAGTTGGCATTGTTGGTATTGTGTTGGGAGATTGCTGGATATTGAGGTGTAGTCATGAGGAGTCACTTGTTTGGTTATCATTTATGGAAACTAAGTTGGTAAGTAAGTGAAACTAAGTAACACTATAGATGAAGTGAAGGTACAATCGATAAGAAGGTAATACTAATAATTGTTTAAGTCCAGAAGATTGGTAGATAGTGAGAACAAATCACTTTGATGGAAATCATGATAGAAGTAGAATTATGTGGAGAGATCATAGATATAACGTCAACCTATTTAGATTGTAATGTGGTTCCAACCACAACTCATTTGGTTGAGTGGTAAAAGAGTTTTTAGTGTCACAGACATTAAGACATATAGAACACTTATGATCTTGAGTACCAATCGATAGATCACAGATCGGTGAGTAGTAAAGTATGTGCGATCATTTTTAATGATATGATGATGAGGAATAAAGGTTACACATTCAATGTTTTGATATTTATGAGATCAATGCGTAAATTTAATTCAGATTTGAGGTGTTGCAATGAAGAAGTCAAAATGTGTTTGACTATTTTGGAGATATAACTTGCAGATCTTACCTTGACCTAACATGGTCATGATAAATAGTTTTATTCATCGAGATTATCAATTTGACACATGGTGATTTTGTGGGAAAGTAATTTGAAGATCATTTTTATGTCGGTGGAAGTTGTTTATATATAGGGAACTACTCATAGTGAAAAAGAGAGAGTTGTAAGAGTATTTGTGGATGATTAAGGTTTTGTGATTTGAAATTGAGGTTGCGATTAGAAAGAAGAAAGACAGAGAGAAGAGAGTAGTTATAGAGTACATAGAACACATTGGATCTGACAAGAAATCAATGCTACATCTAGATCACTAATCTTCTTGTTCCCTAATAGTTGTGGCAAGAAAAATCCCTTAACCGGGTAAACTCTAACAAGTTCTTTTTTGTTTTTTAAATCCTTTAACAAGGTAACTTCTTTATTGAGGTTTGAAATCCTCTAGAGAGGTAGATCATAGCTGATCTAATTGTACTAATAATAGTGTACTATTCACTCCTAACAGGGTGAACCCTTAGAAAGGGTATTTGTAGCTCCTAACAAGGCAAACTCATTTACTGCAATATTGGGTTTGTGGGTGTCATCTCGACTGTGGTTTTTTTCCCTCATACAAGGCTTTCCACGTGAAAATATTTATGTCATGTGTGATTAATTTGTGGATGCTTGATATTAATTTCTTTTATATATTTGCATCAGTTATATACTTTATAGTTTGGAAAGTAATTTAACAATTATTTAGATCAGTGGTTGAATTTGTTTACTATCTATTTGTATTGATTTAGCCCCCTCTCAGTACCTATTAATTCTGATAATTTGTATCAAATCTTAGGTCCTCTTGGTGATAATCTTAACAAACTTGGGGAAAAGATCCCCTATAATGGAGGGTTATAGGTATAAGATGCAACTTGAGAATGCAAACAATATGATCATTGAGGTCTAGGAAAAGCTGAAGAAGTCACTTCCCAAAAGGAGAGAACTCACTAAGAAATTGAGAAAAAGCCAAGGCTACATAGAAGAACTGTCTCAGAGAAATACATTTGAAGAATTTGAGAAAGAAATTGCAGATCTTTTGATTAAGAACAAAGGTCTCAAAGAAAATGTGGCGAATATGAAGAGAGAGCTTAAAAGTTAGTCTATTAGGGTGTGTGAAGTCATTGAGAAAAAAAAGAAAAGTTTTAGATGCAAAGAAGAGTGTAGAAGTTGCCAACAAAATTGTTGATGATGCCATAAAGGTAAAATATAGAGAAATTGTTAACCTAAGACATGAATTTTCTTTATATCAGAATCAAATGGAGGATACTTCTGCAGAGAATCTTCAAGTAATAGCTGATAATGAAAGGCTTAGAGAGATGAATAGGTCATTGAAGAAAGAATTGAAAATTGATAAAGAAGCAAATGAAAAGTTGAAGAAATACAATGAAAGCTCACAAAAGCTTGATAAACAACTAAAGAGCCAAAGAAGAGACATAGATACAATCGGTCAAGGATATACAAGAGAAGGAACATTTGAAAGTAGAAACCATAATAAAATTGGACATAGCCCAGAATCAGAAAGGCCCTGGGTGGCTAATGCAGTACAAACTGAAGGAGGAGGCTCTGGACCATCCTTCTTCCCCTAGCCATGTGTGGGGTCATAAACAGGGTCTAGAATATACCACCCATCAACATTTCATAAATCTCTGTGTGTGTGTGTGTACTCTCAATTTCCTTTATATTCATAGCTCACACTGCTACATTGTTTACTATATGTACATTTATATTGATAAAGAACATTGAGTAAATTAGGGGAGAAAATAAGTATGCAAAAAGATAAATGGACTGAAAATGGTACAAATTTATTAATGGCTACAATGCATAACATTGTTTTGTACGCCTGTACTAATTGACAAGTCGTTCTTCTCAAGTAATAGGGGGAAAGACCTAGTAGCTTCCTAGGCCAACTTCGCGCACCTAGAACTACTAAACCATAAGTCAAATTTTGCTAATTTTTTGATGTACCTCTATAGGTGAGTGAAGTGATTAAAGCTAAGGTTTCAGCTTTTGGGTATCCATGGATCTCTTTGTAGGGATCATGGAGCACAAAGTTGTCCAAAAGTGCAATTTCAAAACGCTTGCCTGATCCCCGCGATAATTTCACCAATAGTCTTTCACTAAAAAATGTTAGTACTTGTAGCCAAATGTCCCAATAGTCGTTACAAAATGTCCCAATAGTGGTGTACAAATGGGCCAATTATAAACAAAAAAACTAAAAAATAATCGACTATTAGTACAGGTGTGATTGACTATTGGTTCATGTGTTATCATGTTTTGGACTCTTTAATATTAGTAATTCAGGGATCAAAAGGGACGGTTATTAGACCCCCTAATGGTTACTGGGTCATTTTCCCCAATACTCTTTCAACATATTTATTGTACAAACAAAATCTAAGTATCATATACTATCTTTTATTAAAATTGTTGTACAAAGAAAACCAATTACTATAACAAAGAAGAAGTTACAAAGTGCTTAAATTTTTGAGTCTCTATTCTAAAATATGTGCTATTTAGAAAGGAAGTCCTATAGACTGATTTGACCTCATAGACATTATTAAAATATTTTATTCATTTAATCAAAAACTAATCACCATGTAACATCAGACAAGACACAATAAACATTATTAAAGTCATCCACCCGTATTCCTTTGCTTTTTTTGAGTATCCCGTATAATATGGCAGGCAAAAAAATATGAGGTGATCCATAAAAATAGGTTACGTGGAAAGCAGCAGGAAGAAACAACATCTTAGGTTGTCTAGTTTGATTTTAACAAAGTTCTTTTTTACATTGTAGGCATTTGCTATTTGAAAGGAACAACCTACTTTATTAGATCAACGATTAAAACAACTGTTTAAAAAATGACTACCATCAAAAATATCATTTCTGTTCATTGTTTTCAGATTGACTAGCTTATCTTTTCACATTCTCTGTACCGTTTGGTTTTCTGTCTTATCACACATCCCTTCATGTTTCTCCTATGCAACAATATTCATTTTTCAATACCGCCCCACCACTGAGTCACTTCATGCTGGCATTTCTCCATTATGTCAGGGTGTCAGATCAGCTTCGGTATGGCCCATTCTACAGTCGAGGAGGACATACTTTCACTTTTGCAATGAAAAGGTCCTACAAAGTATAGGACATCTACAGAAAGAAAGTAAAGTGTCTCGGTCCTTATATATGGCATGGCTGATGCCACCTGAATGATATTACACAAACCTATAGGAAATCCCATGGTGGAAAAATCATTTAGAAAATAGACCACTTTAGGTATAATAGAAGTCTATGATAACATGTAAGAAGATCTGCAAGCTTTGGCTTTATGAAAACTTAAAAACTGTATAAAAATATTTGTGGGCCCCTGCATTTTCACAAATCTATTTTCCAAATATAACATTATCTTCTCATGTTAATGTCATCCTCTTCCATTTTTGAAAGGCTTGCATTTGAATCGTCCCTGCCTAGAGATGACTGAAACCAAGAATACACTTGCAAGTTATGTCAGGAAAAACAACAACACACCCAAATTCCCAAATATTTTTAATATTCAAATTTGATACGCAGATAATCCCAAGAATAATATTCAGATACACATTATGATGATTACAAAAGACAAGGTTTACAAGCTAGAAAATAAAACATGTGCTACGTGACAAACTTTGATACTCAATTAAAGGAAAAAATGCTTTCCCACTGGAGCCTTTCTACCTTAATTCTGTCATGTTTCAGACAAGACTATTATAAAATTTGGGTGTTATATCAAACCAAAACATAAAGGTCAAACTAGTATGTAGGACCTACCAAACTGTCTACTACATTTCCTGTATCTATTTTTCATATTTTGCAAAACTTATTTGTTTGCTACTAGATGAAGCATTGATTTTGTTCACTGCAAAGAAGCAGAAATCTTTGAAAACTTGCGGTTTATAGATTTTTGTCTTCCACATGGAGTTTACCCTTGAAATATTAAAATTTCTCATGATGTAATCAGAGTAAAACTTGTATTTTCTCATTTCTAAGACTACAATTGTGCCAACCTAAAGTGACAAAACTACTGTACAGTGTACACGCGCATACTATACAGGTGAATTAGGAATAAAACTTCCAATGTCAATTGGTTGCCCATCTGAGTCTCTCGACATTATGTTGAATAAGGTGTTGCACATTATGCTTCTACTCACAAGATCCCTTGAAGACTCCAACACTTATATTTAATTCTTTCAAATCCATATTCTCAAGACCACACTTTCACCTCACAGGCAGTTTCTATTTTCTACACACGCAACATTCATTTCCTGCACTTAAAACTTCCATTTTCTCACAGGTGGTTTGCACTTGCATGTGCATGTTTGTAGATGTGTGAAAAATTGGAAGCACAGGGCACGTGGACTGTCTAACAAAATGCCTCAAAGAAATGTGGTCTTATGGAATGCGATGATACAAACTTTGTTGTTGAGAAGAATTTGAAAAATTGAAGGGAATGCAATTGACAAGTATAATGCCAAATTCCAAAACCTGTGCCAAAATGGGACAAAGATATCGACATCTGTCAAAGTATAACTAAATTTATAAGGTTTCATTCATTATTTTTCAACACTTTGAGTACAAGTATGAGGTTATTACCCTACAAATATGAATACAATTTTTTTTTTTATAAATTTTTTATAATTATAGAATATATAATTAAAAATGAAATATAATATCTATTAACTGTAATAAATTTATTATTTGATATTTAAGTAGTGTGGTGTATCATTTTTCATGTAAGAATGTGTGAGTGAGATGTTGATGAGAATATCTAAAAGTATTTTATTATTATAGAGGAGAGAATTTTATATTTATATTTTGGTTGTCTGTTACTTTTACTTAATATCATTTATACACAATTTAGTGCATAATTTGACTATATTGGGATACTTGTTGACCTAAGATCCAATCTAGTACTAGCTATACTACATTAATGTGTTTAGAACTTGTTTGATAATGTCCATATGAGTTTATTCATCCCCAAGGTACTGATCCCATGGACTAACTTTTAAAACTTGAATTTGGATGATTGTGAGATAAAGATCAAGAAAAGTGTCAAACATCATTTAACCTCTTATAAGTAAAATTCATCAAGTATTCTCTTTCAACTCAAGTAGCAACTTTTTCATCAGCTAAATACACAGACTATCAAGACAAATTATCATGGACTTTAGAAATTTTACGCAAGTAACAATTTACATCTCAATAATCAACTAGTAACCAAGGGTTAGTTTGTGTAGAATAAACAAGTAAATATTTAGCAACATCATCAACAACTATTCACCTCTCTTTTTGTCATCATTATTGTGTATGTTACATTGTAGATAAAAACTTATCATTATGTAATGTTATATCTTTATCATGATTGTTTACTATATCATGTTATATATAAGAACTCTCTCTATATGTATTTATGCATATATTTATATGTGATTCAATATTAAGAATACATTTGAAAATGAGAGCCAGTTAAAATGAAAGGGTAGTTAATTGGAAATGGACCTCTCTTTTAACAAAGTATTTTAGAGTCTTCAATAATGTTTTTTCTAAGTCATTTTTAAGCTATCCATCTATACTAACATTTTCAAATATTATGAAACTTTTATGCCAATTCAACATATAAATTTTCTATCATTTTAGAATTTAGACAAAGATATTTGAATTTAATAATATATAAAACATAAAAATAACCTTCCAAAAATATAATTATTAGTACTTCGTTTATTTTATTCAATAAATAATGTGTGTTTATGTTACATAGATAAATATTTGATTGGATATAACTCAATGCAAATTTAATTTGAAACCACATAAAATCTATCAAAGTAGCAAAATAGAAACTTTAAATAACCTACAATATATAAATAGAATCAATGACCACTAAAAACATAACAAAAAAAATCTTCGTATTGGGAATATAATCACGAACAATTACCCAAAGTCACATAAAGAAAGAGAGAGGGGAACAAAGAGAAAAATATAAAGATAGAGTGAGGTAGGAAGATAGAGGTAGAGTTAAAGATAGAGTGAGAGAGCAAGAGAGAGACAAATAAATAGAGAGAGATATGAAGATATAGATAAGGAGATAAAGAATGATAGAGAAGGACTAAGTAACATAGATAAATGAAAGAGAAAGAGGGACAGATAGATATATATATATGGAAAGAAAGAGTAAGAGAGAATTTCCATATGAAAGAGGAATCTAACGGTGGGAAATCATAAAGAAAGAATGACTACCATTAAAATGATTTAAAGTGTCGATTCTTACCTTTTTGTCATTCTACACTTCCGTCAAATCGCAGTTGCCCAAATGCTTTTCATTAGTCTTGTCGTTTTCTATTCTCGCCCGCTTTAAATAGTCCCACTAAGGTTAAAAAAAACATAGTTAGGTGAAATGAACGTTTGATATCAACGATTGAAGGTTGAAGGAGGACGATGCACGTATACATATAGACTCTCGCCCAAGCAGTCCGTGTTGTTCACAAATTTGCCAAATCCATAATACGGAAGAAAAGCGAGGAATTCGATCTCAAACCAGACTTGCTCTCGAAATTCCTCGTACACCCTTGCTCTCAAACCAGCTTTGACGACGAGTCTTTGCGGAATATTGTGGTCAGTTTTCTGTTGGCTGGCAGAGACACGACGATGTCTGCATTGACATGGTTCTTCTGGCTTCTTTCTTCGCATCCCCATAAGGAGAAACACGTTTTTAAGGAAGTCATGGATATGAGGAGATAAAAGGGATGCATGCGGCAATATGCGAGTTAATGTGATTATATTAACTGGTGTTGCATGATGATTGTCTCCCCGATGACACATTGGTGAGAAAGGGGACTTGGGTGACATAGAATGCTACGACGTGACTTCAGCTTTTCTCCAATTAAAAACTGTTTATCATATGCTGAGCCGGCCAAAACAAATGGATGAAAATGAAAAGAAGATTTCGATGAAACCAGATTGTTTAATATCCGTTTTCTATGACAGGCGAATTGTTTACTGACAAATGACTCTAGGAAATATTTATCTTTATAAAATAATCTTTAATTTAATGAATATTATTTTGTAATATTAAATAATGTAATTCAATAATTTTATAAAATTGAAGTTAAGAAAATAGCAGAAGACAATAGTTGAATCATCAGCAGTTCAGTCATAAAGACAACCAAAAAAATGGACAAAATAGATTAATATTACATAAGTCTTTTATTCAGCTTATTATCAAATTAAAACTACATAACTTATTCCTTAATCTATTGTAACTAATGATGTTTGAGATAATATTCTTTTTGCATAGTATTTGATAAGATTAAATTGGTGAGAAAGGGGACTTGGGTGAGTTAGGGCATGCACAAACTCCTTGGGAGAGAAATACCTAGAAAATCCTTCGAGGATTCCAAAAGGGTGTCTAGAAAGAGCATTATCTTGGTAAGGTCTTTGGGATTTTGAAGAGCCAATTCTGAAAAAGTAGGGAATTAGGGATAATAGAGGGCTACAAGGCTAAAATGCATAATTGGTATGCTTAGGGAGAACAGTGAGGGATTTGAAGGTTAAGGGTGGATAGTTTGGACCTTGTTCATCATTTTGACACATGATACATGACCTCGACACCCCTGCATGGTGCTAAATTAGATAATGGAGGTTTGAGAGTTTTGGTCATATAGAAGACTAGAAAGAGTGAGTAACAATTGAACTTGATAGGTTTTTCTTGGATAATGGGTTGCTAGGTGAAGAAACTAGAGTGTGAAGAGTTTCTTGAGTGCCCTAGACCTAGTGTGGACTCTTGGGACTTTGGACCAAGAAGAGACCAAGGAGACTCCTATCACAGATGGAGCTTTAAACGATAAAATATCCTCAATATCCTTAAAAAATATGTATAAAAGTATACTTGGTGATGTTGTTGAAGGTGATGTTGCAAACGTTCTTGTTGAAAATTCTCATTATCTATCAAATATCAAAACATAAGCTAATTATGGTGTCCCTTCAGAGAAATCTCAAATATAAACTCAAATATGCATAAGCAAGCTTTCCCTATTTAAAAAATAAGATCAATTTTGTAAAGAAGGGATTACCAAAGCTACTTGGAAACCCAAAAAAACTAAATAGGAAATTAATATTTTCTTTGTACCTATCAATACATTGAACAAACCCTTATCCAAAGCGATTGAATGTAAATTTTATCTATGTTATTCTTATCGTTGCGATAGAGGAGCATTACCTGTAATTCACCAAATAGCTTATGATTATTACAATGATAAAGAATTTATTTTTGTACTAGGGAAATAAAGAAACAATTTTTGTGTTACTTGTGCTAGGGCAATAGAGCCCGTTGTTTACCTTTCATCATATCCAAATCTAACAGTAACAGAGGTTCATGACAGAGGCAAGGGTAGAAAGAACATTCAAGTTGGAGCCAACCACATTTAGGTCTGCGAACAACTTTTCCTGCAAGTTCTCCTAATTGGGTCGAATGATTTTGGAATCAAATGTTCACTGTGAGTTCTCCTGATTCATTCGAATGATTTTGGAATCAAATGTCCAGCTTGGCGCCAAGCACATTCAGGCGCGTAAACAACGAGTACTATGAAATTTTAGATTAGATTTTGGTTTATCAACCCAAACTTTCCATGATTGGCCCATCAATATTATAAATTAGTTAATAAATTAATAATGTTTATTTGATTTTAAATGTTAATTAATTGATATTTATTCTTAATTATTTAATTTTTATTTTTGAGTAATTAGTATGTAGTATAGTAAATCATCTATTTTAGGTGATGTGTACAACTAGTTCTCAAATATTTGTCTTTATTTTTAATATAAGATAATGCTAATTGAAAAATTTGACACACTTAAATCCAAAAATATACACAATGAATCGAAATCAAGGGGGTGAAAGAAAACGCTCTGCTAGGGTTTTCATGTGTACGGCTTTCTGTCTGTGTTTCCACTCTGAGCCATCCATCTGTCATACCGCATTTACTGCGGGATCTCATTAGGGTTAGCCTTTAGTATGGCTCCGGCCAACTTTGGCCCAGCAGTTACTGCTAGTGCTCGAGTTGAAGCTTCGGACTGCCATGGCGCCTCCTCCGAACAAACGTCCTCACAAGTTCGTCCCGAAGGTCTTCCACGAGGTAACCCTGACATTATCCTTAATCCTCAGGAATTTGATACTGCATGTGAATGGTTAGAGAAACATACGCTAATTGGATATTTTGTGGGTCGTACTCCTCCTGAAAGTATCCTCAAGGACTGGGTCAACAAGAGCTGGACCCCTCATGGGGTCCGTCTTGACGGAGTGCAAAACCTTACCAAAGGTTTTTTCCTTTTCAGGTTTGCTAACCCTTCCCAGGCGGATGCGGTTTTCAACTGTGGTCCCTGGACTGTTAGGTCTTCCCTGTTAGTTTTCCAGAGGTGGTCTCGAGACTTTACTGTCTCCGACGATAAAAAACTTAGGGTTCCTGTTTGGGTTGAGTTCCCTGGTCTCCCTTTGCCATG
>MU224421.1:1192315-1208059 GCA_018584345.1 Thuja plicata
CCTAGGGCGGATGACAAAGAAAAAGAAAAAGAAGCTGTTGATAAGGATGGTTGGTCGCTTCCCGACCCTACTGTCAATCCCACTAAGCAGTGGGGACCGGATGATAAAGATCCGCCACCTTCTGGAAATGCTCTTGCTGCCTAAATGACATTATGTTTTTTTTTGATGAATAGTTTTATGCTTCCGGCTTATGCCGAGTGAACTCTGTGGGGTGATTTTTGTATCCCCCGGCCCCTTTTTTGTGAATATGTATCTTTAATATTTTATTAATAGAAAAGGACTATTCATCAAAAAAAAAATATACACAATAACAATACTTATTATTTTCTTCAAAACATTACCTTTACTTCTTCCTTCAAACAATTAATCTAGGTCTACTAGCTCTCCCAACATTGTTTTGGGTTTAAAATTCCCAAACTTCCTAAATTAGTTATACTAGTCTTCAAACAATTCAATGATTTAGATACCCTATATATCTAATTAATTGGACCACTATAACATGATATAATCTTGTTAACTATATTAATTATCCTCCATTTTAGGTATGCATGAATTAGCCCTATTCTGCAAAGGAAGTATTCAAAATGCAACTTGTCACAATAAACCATAATTAAAATTTTGTTTAATTCTATAAACTATTCATTTTGATTCTGATTATAATATCTCTAAATTAATGGTATTTATCAATCAATTTTGATCAAATCACCTAAAAGTCATATTGCTAGCATGAGACAAGTGTAGATCGACTTCTCACGTAATATAAAGCCTTTTGGCAAACAAGCATTACTGGTGAAATGAGATTATTAGTGACTAACTATTTAGTTATTTATCTTTAGGTGACTAATTATTTAGTCATTTATTTGGTAGTTTATTTAGTCAATTATTTGGTAATTTATTTAGTAGTTTATTTAGTCACTTCTTTTTAGTCATTTATTTGGTAGTTTATTTAGTCATTTATTTAGTAGTTTATTTAGTCACTTTTATTTAGTCATTTATTTGGTAGTTTATTTAGTCACTTTTATATGGTTGACCTTTTGATTTTACCTGGTTACTATATTAGTCACTTATTTAGTCATCTATACTTGTAAATTATTAGAATATGATCAATTATAGTCACCTGACAAATATTTTTAGTGGTGTGACTAAACGTTTTAGCCACGTAGTCACATATTTTCCAAAATGTTCTAGTGATTGAACTTGAATACCTCAACGTGTCTCAGTTTTGATTATTTATACTAGTTTCTTGTGTAAGTCATTTCACCTTTAAAACTCTTTGAATCAAAATCTAGAGGCCTAATTTTACAAAAAGAAATAATTGATATTAACCAAATAGAGAGGCGGGGGCTACCATTCACTACCATATCTAGAGTCAAGTCACTGAATGACCTTTGCATTCAAGTGATGTTCTCCTTTGGGAGGTTCTCCAAAATAAGAAAATAATCCATATACAGTTATAAGGAGAAAATGAGAAAGCTTGAGTACAAAAACTCCCTAAGAAATAAATGTACGCAACTCTTAGCTATATCCCCCTCATATTTCTCATGATCATTACAACACATTAGTTCCATGTTTGCAAACTTATCTTTCGTAGAAATTTACTCTAGGCCATGAGAAAATAAACTATAAAGAGATAGTCTCAATTGAAAAGCATCAATTTCTTAAGGAAATAATGTTCATACATTGTCAAGCACATTTTTATATTATACTAATTCTAAAAATGAAATACTCAAATTATATCTTTTAATAATACACAACTAAAAAAAATCCTAAAAAGTGGAGAATGGGAGCAATAGTGACAAGGGTTTTGGAGCTAGGGAACCTAGTGTGAGTATTGGTGTAGAGTTTGTTGGTTTTAGTTATTTTGAGTTTCAGGCTTGGCTTTCTAGGCCCTCTTTCTATATTCTCTTAGAGAAATGACCTTTTTGCCTTTCTTTTGAATCGGATCTTTGAGGGTCTTATAGTAGTGTGATAGAGGAGTTTTAGGTTTGGCTTTCTAGGCCCTCTTTGTATGTTCTTTTATAATAGTGAAATTTATGCCCTGCTTCTTTTGGTAAGAATCATGAAATTCATTGCATTATAGTCGAGGTTTTCCCTCTATCATCCTTAGTTGATGGCACTCTCTTGGCTACTGGACTAGTAGGTTTGGTGTAGATTGGGGTTTCCTTTGCTTGTGGGAAGGTTTTATTAGTTTGAGACTTCAAATTTTCTTCCTTCCTTGTGGACAAGTGCACCCAAATGGTAAACACAAAGAAGGGGGTTTGGCCACTTTTTTCCTTAAATTGGCTAAACCTAAACATGGAGGAGCAATTCAAGACTTGTGCACTCAAAATTTAAAGATTAAAAATAAGATGAATTGTAGTACTCTGACTCTAATTTCTAAACTAGTAAAGTTTTTAAAAAATGGATACAATTAAAGGGGTGAAATCCTTTGCACACAAAAAACTATTCCTATTTTTTCAGCAGAACATAACATAGTATTGGATGTGTGTCGTACAAAATTCTTCGTTGCATTTAGTATCTTGAAAAAACTTTTAGTAGAAAGATAGTTAAGAGTGAGTACTACAAGTTGTGTATTTCTTTTGTAATTTTTTGTTGAGTATTATTTTTAATTAATTTTCAAAGTCGACACATTCTGAAAATTAGGCACTCATTCATGTGCAAAGATAAATTGCACCAAACTAGTCAAATATATATATATATATATATATATTTTAAATCATAAAGAAAGAAGTATAGGACAATAATATCTAATTTATTTCAAATTTGAAAAAGTAGGTAAAAAATTAGAAAAAAAAACACATGTATATCTTTGAGAAGAATAGAGTTACTATTAAAATGAATTATAGATTAGTGTGTTAATGTTGTTCAAATGAAAAATAATTATATGGTTAGAAAGCTTAAGAGACTTGTAAAATTATGTTGGTATTTTTTACAAATACCCACTTGATAATCGTGTAAACCTAGCAATGATAAAGTTGAGAAACTAAATTAGAAGGAAAAATCATGTTAAAATGAGGAAAATGAAGCCCCCAAGGAAGAGAATTCTCATCCAAACCTAAGTACAAGCCTAAATGAATTTGGTTCAAAAAGCATGTTCACATTCTGTAGAAACTGTGATCAGGTTTTAACTTGTATAAGTGTTTTTGAAATAAAATCACACACACATAGAAAAAAAAAAGGAAAAACAAGAGGAAGTTTGATTATAGCAATTATGTCTCTAAGAAATGACGGTACACATCTCTTAGTCCTTTCTCACTCACATCCCCCTTAATTATTCTTGGAGCATTAATTCCACTATTACAAATATCTTTTTTGC
This sequence comes from Thuja plicata, assembly GCA_018584345.1. Lineage (NCBI taxonomy): Eukaryota > Viridiplantae > Streptophyta > Pinopsida > Cupressales > Cupressaceae > Thuja > Thuja plicata. The sequence goes on from MU224421.1 coordinate 1,195,632, forward strand.
ATAAATAAACTCAAATCCATGACAAAATAAACTACAACAAGACAATACCAAGAATCCAAAATACACATCAATGAATGACATGAAATGCAACCCACTTAACAATACAAAGACATCGTATTTCTTTTTTTCTTTAGGTCTTGAAGCCAAATGACATATATAAAAAAAACCTTGTTATCGACCAGCAAAAAATCTATTATACATAACCAATCTATCCATTTAATAATTTTCATGCATTGTAAAACAGTTTTGTACTACATAAAACATTTTTTCACAACATGCACCTTAAATTTTGTTACATCCACTAGCAAGATATATCATTAACCAATGACCTTTTAAGCAAACTATGTTCTTGCATTGTACAAAAACTTAATGTCGTCAAACCATTTAGCATAACATACCCATATCATTTCTTCCAAATTTTTCTTTGCCCTCCAATATATTATGAGAGTATATATTCTATTTTATTAGTATTAATATTGATTTCGTTGAAGTAAATATACAAATTTATTAGTAAAAATTAAATTACCATATTATATTTATATAAATTTAGTTAGCTTTTTAATAATATATTGTGTGACTTACCATGACTACTATTTTGTTTATATATCACAATATACTTATTTTAATAAAATTAAAAACATTTTGTATATTTTATATTTTAATATTAAATATATATTTTTAACGTAATTTTAATGAAATAATCATATTTATTCATAATTTTTCATTTTCTCCCAAATAAGTAAATAGAATAATATAATTTATAAAATTATAAATTATAAAAATATGATAATTTATCATAAAATAAAATAAATAAATAATGTATCTAATGAAGAAAAATATAATAAAATAATTGATATGAAAACTAATTTAAAACTTTATTTATCCTTACGAAAATATAATAGATGAATTATTTATTATTTTAAAATTCAGAAGTTCTGTTCATGGTTTGTTTGAAAGCCATTTTACCTTAAAATAGAGAAAATGAAAACCGTAGGCAAAATTTATATTAGATTTACTTACTATTTAGCATAATAGAATGTTTGTAACTTGAGTATACATATGGCAAGCGAAGATGCTGCTGTTTGACTAGTAGTGAATGTAAGTTGTCTATTTTTTGCTGATATGATTTTTCATAAATGTCGTTGGTCGTCCAAGAGTGTGTTCCACGTAAATTCGGTCATTGATTTTTTATTTTTAAATTCTAATGTAATGTAAATATTATTTTTTTACAAATATTATAAAATCAAATCTCTATTATTGGGTCTATTTTAAAAGAGATAAATGAGATGATAGACGTGTTTCAACTCTAAAAAGATGCTTCGAAATCATGAAATTAAAGACTAAGGCAAAGTCAGATATAATATTGAGAGTCTGTAAACTAGTCTATAAAACAATATTAATTTTTAATATTTTAGAATAGAAATTAGTACAATATTTTTAAGCTGAAAAAGTATTAGAATATTTTTTACAGTTGATAGTTTGCTTTTATTTAAAATTTATTAAATTAAATTATCAACGTTTGTAGTTTTTTGATAAATAAGTGTAAATTATTTATAGTTAATTTTAACACAAATATATTTTAGAGGATGTATTGAAATTGAAATACATATTTTTATAGAATTTAAAAGTTTTCATTATGAAAGAGTAATTGTTTTAATGGTAAAAATCTAATTAGACACAAATGAATTTTAACAATGTTTGTCTTATATTCTTATAATTCTTTATATAAACAAAAATAATAATTATTATAAATTATATACCAACAAAAACCATAATAAATTCCTCTACGAGGAGGAGGAAGAGGACACAAACCATAATAAACTTATCAATTTGGTAATATTTTTAGGATTTATATAAGTCTTACTGCTATTAGTTGCCTTCATTAGATTTTTTTTTATTATAGTTGATAGTTTACTTTACTTCAATTTTATTAAATTAAATTATCAATGTTTAAATTAATTTCGATAAATAAGTGTCTAAATTATTTATAGTTAATTTTAACACAAATATATTTTAGAGGATGAATTGAAATTGAAATACATTTTTTCATAGAATTTTAAAAATTTTAATTATGAAAGAGTAATTGTTTTAGTGGTAAAAATCTAAATAGACACAAATGAATTTTAGCAATGTTTGTCTTATATTCTTATAATTCTTTATATAAACAAAAGCAATAATTATTATAAATTATATACCAACAAAAACTATAATAAACTCCTCGAGGAGGAGGAGGAGGAGGAGGAGGAGGAGGAGGACAAAAACCATAATAAACTCCTCGAGGAGGAGGAGGAGGAGGAGCACCAGCAGCAATTATAGTTGATTTTGAGTGTCTATAGATTTTTAATCTTCATATCAATTTTAGATGTTTTTTTATTGTATTTATATATGACTTAATTGCTTATAGCTATTATTTTGTCCTTTAAATAATAAAGATAAACACTATTCCAAGAGAGATGAATACTATTCAAAGAAGATGGTCGAGAGTTTTAGAACAACTCTACACGTGAGTAGTTGTGCCCATCGAGAGAAGGTGGTCCATAAATGAGTTTTGGAGTTTTCATACAGCGCCGAAAAGTTCAAAATATAGTTCAATTCTCTCTTTAAATTAGGTTGTCGCCAAACACAAGACCATTAGATGGAAATAGGAATTGACTAGCAGGAGAAGAAAGAGATGGAAAGTGTGTGCGTAACAGGAGCAGGAGGGTTCATTGCCTCCTGTCTTGTCAAGATGCTCTTGAGCGGAGGCTAAACTGTCAGAGGAGCAGTTCGCAATCCTGGTCAGTATTTACTTTCATCCACATCATACAAATTAATAAGCTATCTTATACAGTTATGAATGAGGAATACATTTCAAACTATGCGCAGATGATGTAAAGTATGCTCATCTCAAGGAGTTGGAAGCGGCGGAAGAGAGGCTTGAGCTTGTCAAGGAAGACATTCTGAACTATGACAGCCTGACAACGGCTATCAGAGGGTGTAAAGGAGTCTTCCACACGGCTTGCCCAGTGACTGAAGATCCGGTATGAACATTTATTGAATTAATAAATGTATTGAATGTTGTTAAGAGGAGATTTAATGGGTGGACAGTGGCACTTTTACAGGTACAAGTGGTGGAGGGTGCTGTGAATGGCACTCTGAATGTATTCAAGGCCTGCAACGAAATGGGATTGATGCAAGTGATACTTACGTCCACAATCGGTGCGGTATACCTCGACCCCAACAGAAATCCGCAAGCCATAGTCGATGAAGACTGCTGGAGCGACCTTGATTACTGCATTCAAACCAAGGTTAGCTACTGTGGCGCACAAGTTCATGGATGGATTTGTAAATTATCCAACATTGTTGAATTTGTTCTCTTTCTCTTTCCTGCTCAGAATTGGTATTGCTATGCAAAGACGGCGGCTGAGAAAGCAGCTTGTACGTATGCAGAGGAGGCGGGTTTGGATTTGATAAGGATTAATCCCTGTATTGTGTTGGGTCCTATGCTCCAGCCAACTGTGAATGCCACCACTGCTCATCTTCTCAAATATTTAACTGGTGAGCAAATATTATCATAATTCCTCTCTACTTATCTATGGAAATGATATTAACTGTTTTCTTTTAATCCTTCTAGGGTCGGCGAAGACGTATGTTAATGAAACTCAGGTTTACGTGGATGTGAGAGATGTTGAGAGAGCGCACATATTGCTCTACGAAAATCCGTCTGCATGTGGTCGATATCTGTGTGCAGAAAGAAGCCTGCACAGAGGAGAGCTCGTGGACATGTTAGCAGAGATGTTCTCACAATACCTACTTCCTACCAAGTATGGATTTTTATTATTGCCCTTTTCCTACCAAAGAAGAATATTTATAACGTGATTAGGGTTTTAAGGATATTTGAGTAATGTTCATCTTATTTTACTTCACTGTAGGTGTTCGGATGAGAAAAATCCGAGGAAAGTGGCATATAAATTCAGCAATCAGAAGCTGAAGGAATTGGGTTTTTCATTTACGCCTCTGAAAGATTGTTTGGCTGAGACGATCGGGAGTCTGAGGAAGAAAGGACTTCTTCCCAAATTATAGATCGCAAGAACAAGAATGAGACCGGTGTTAGGCCAACTTAGTGAAGGAAACTCTGATCTTGTTCATATGATACTATTCTCACTTTTAAGAGTTGGATTCAACGTCGCAGATTAATATTTATACTGTAGCATCCGACGAGTAGAGTTTTCTCGTAAACAGTTTATATGAATGCTGTATTAAATATACTATTAAATAGATGATGGTAAAATCTTAATGTGTATTTAAACTAGAATGCCTATATTTTAAAAAATTTAGAGTTTTATCTCAAAATAATTGTATTAGTGTTGTATTGAAATTATTATTAGACAGTTGATATTAAAATCTTAATTTTATATAAATTAAAATTTATTATTTTGGATGAGAGGATAAGGTTGTTTATCTATCATTTAATGATTACTATTCTTTTGAACGATAAATTGTGCGGTTAGGGTCCACTCTCAATATATGTACAAATAAAAGAATAAAGATTGCTTTAGACCCAAGAAGGGGAGCACAAAGAATAAAGAACTAGTTGTAGAATTCCAAAGAGGGCATCCATGGTCCATTGAATTCCACCATCAACTGCATCATGACATTCGATATGAAGCTTCTCAACTTTATATTCTTCATTTTGATTACGATGTTTGGGTTTGAGATGACACTAGAAATTTGGGAGGTGGATCAATTTGTTTTATTGGAATGAACACATAACCAAGATCACAATAATCAATGAAATAATCATCCAAAACATCCATATTGGGGTAAGAGCACTCAAAGTCAAACCCATTGCCAACCTTCCCATCAAGCTAATTAAGTTTAGGAGGGTCATAATTTTACAAGGAGTGGGTGAGGTACAATGGGAACATGAATAGGTTGATAAGAAGGCGACTCCAAATGAGAGGCAACAACATCAGATAATGCAATAACAGGGTTGAAATCTTTATTAATAGTAAGAAAAATCCCATGATTTTGCTAGTTAAAGTAGGGATCAAGATTGCCTATCTTTTTGACCCATTTTTTAAGATGAAGCTTCCTAGGAGTGACAAACCTAAAGGAAGAGCACCTTGCAACCTTGTGACCAAGCGTGTTGCAATGAAATCACCTGAAGGAAAAAATGTAGTTCAAAAATTTGGGTCCAAGTGTCATAAGAAGTGTGGATTAAAATTGAATAGTGTACCAACTTAGAGTTACCAATGATGACACGAACCCAAAAGAGTTTGCAACAAAGAACCACTGAATCTAAATCCAACTTAAAAAGAGGAGCCAATATGCTCAATAATATCCTTAATGAGCCACATATCCAACATGATCAAAAGAAGATTATATAGTTTGATCCACATGGAGATGATAGTGAGACTAAAAGTAGTATGATCAAAGAGAGGAGAACAAGATGAATATTATTATCAAACTCTTCCATAACTATTGGATGTAATGCAACATCCATATTTTTCATCGATAATTTATAATCATCAATCGTTGAATGCACATCTCCAATATTTTCAGTGGTTGATAATTTATTTTTTTCCCTAACTTCCACCTTCCTATCTATTTCTTAGAAAAAGTAACAACTTTATTAAATTATTCTCATAGTAATTTTAGATGTATGTTACTATCATATTGTCGATGGGACTTTGTCACCGGTCTGCCAACAAAGTGTAAGTTGTCACCAAGTACCGGGGTACCGGCCAACTTTTCCTGTAAAGGTTGTCCGGGGAATAAATTCTCTGGGCCTTCAAGCACGTGAGAGTCAGGTCTCGACAGTACAGAAGCTCAGTTAGGAGTGTGACTGTTTTGTTCGGGGGGATAGCTAGTTTTCTTGGCTCATCTTCTCTGGGGATTTCGGTAAGTTGGGGTTTCCTGCAAGCATTTGGATTATCAAAGAAACTTCAAAAGATACCAGGGTTAGAGGACATTCATTCTACCTATAGTTATGCTAATACATTTAAAACATCAACCATGCTCTAACATGCTACACTAAATACTGAATTCATATAGAACCATCAGTTCATACATATTCAATAGCAAGGGGAAAAGAAGGTAGTTAATCTACTTAAAATATTAGAGCAAGGGACATCAGAAACATACATCACAAAAGAACGTTAATCTAGAGATGAGAAAGCTAACAACTTCATTGCCAGAACTCTTCTTTCTTTATTAATAGGTTTTCTAACAGCACTGGTGCATAAAATAATGGCTCCAAGGGAGCATCTATCTACTGAGAAATTCTAAGAAATAAGGAGCATTGAGCTTTGCAACTACAAGAAATGAACTACTGAAAGTGCTATAGATATGGACTGCAAAATTATCAATTCTGTTGACTGTTGGAATGAGGTCGGACTTCTTATTTATACACATGGTTTCTTTAAAACTAACCTAACTTAATCTTTACACTCAATCAATAAAATACAATTTACGGTGGTCGATACTTCCTACACCACGTTACAACAACTTCGAGGAGAATAGAGGTCTGACATGTCAGAAGAAAGAGGTATGGAAGAATCGGCCTCAAGAAGAGAGCTAGAGGGAGAATAGAAGAAATCCGATCCTCTAGGGATCGAGGCTATATGCCTCATCAATGTAAAAGTGGCTCACTGTCTCCGATGCGCTAGGTGTTCAATGCTGGAGTGACGCCTTTGAAAGACCACCTGTCAAAACAATCCCTCGAGATGACGTGCCTTGCTGGGGTCACCTACTTTCTAATACCCTTATTAACTACCTAATAATGACTGGTCGGCTATAGGGAACCTAGACGCGGGTCATCAAAAGAATACAAAATTATTGGATCTGGGACTTTGGGATCCGGGAATATGTGCTCAAAGAATAAAGAATGCTCAAAATATACCCTGCTGGTGAAAACCTCCAAAATCTGGAGAACCTTATTGTTCCTTAGTGTTTTTGAATATTTCCAGGAGCTGGGCGATCCCATCCTCATCAATGTCCTTGAGGTCGGCCCGACGGTATTTGGCCACCTCCACCTGTTTGCCCAGATCTGGAGTATTTGCCTTAAATTCTGTGGCCATCTTTGCCGTGTCGTGACCCCGGAGCACCATGCGTGTTATAGGTGACATTTTTTCTCTATCCATTCCCTCCAGGGATTGGTATCGAGACTCCATTAGCTTGTCAAATTTCCCCATGACGTATTCCTCTAGAGTACATGTTTCAGTACTAAAGGGATTGAGTCTCGAAACCCTTGAAATAAATGCCTTGTAAAGATTTAAAGAATAATCTACCTCAAGAACTTTGTCCTGCAGGGCCCCTACCAGTTGCTTGACTATCTTCAATGTGAGATCAAGTCTGGACTGCTAGGTCTAGGCAAAGTCAAAGGACTCCTCCCCCAAAATTCCAGCCTTGGTAACAATCTCTTGCCCGAGACTCATGAGCTCCCCTAACTCCTCCATCCAGGCCTTGTACTATTCAGTCTCTCCCTCCCAGAGAGTAATGGTAGTTTTTGCCTAGTGTAAAACATCTCTTGTTGCATACAGGTCCGGGAGTGTGGCCACTAGGAAATGCCAGACGTTTCCCACCTGTTTAGCTACCCAATCATCAACTGCCTGCACTTTCCTCTTCATTCCTCTAAGCACATCTATGTCACCCTGTCGGAGCGGTGCCCCGGATGTGGAAGCTTTCAAAGGAATGGCAATGATGGACTACACAAGCTCTGTCAATAGCCCAACAAGATTTGCGTTCTTTTCCTTCTCTTCTTTGAATTTCTGAGCTTCCTTCTCATAGCGGGATTCTACTGTCTTGGCCACTTCTTTTAAGAGGTCCAATTCACACTGCTTTTCCCTCTTCCCCAGAGATATCTCCGTGATTGCATAATCTTCAGCCTTTGCTATTGCCACATCTTCCTCTGGGGGAGGTGTTGTGAATACCGCAACTGTGTCTCTGCCCGACCCAGTCCGGAGGGTATGGACTCTCTGGGCTTTCTTTTCCTTAAGGGGATTCTACACTTGTGCCATCATCTCCACCAGAGAGAGATGGGCCTTGGCCAGTGCTGGGGTCTTCCTTTTTCTAGAATCCACCAACCATTGTGGTGGCAGGGGTGGCCTTTCTACTAGAGTTTGATCCTATGAATCCCCTTCGGCGTTCTATTGCATGTCCTCGGTGTTTTGAGTCTCTTCGAACTCTTTTCTTGTATTTTCTAGATTGCCTATATTGTCCAACTTAGTGGCATTAGTATCATCCACCTCGACGTCCACATCCTTAGCAGCGTCAGATACGACATCTGTATCTCTGAGGTTGTGCCCCTCACCTTGCTGCTATTGCTGTTCTTTGTCGGCTTCTTCTGCCGAAATATTTTCCTTTGTTGGTGTATTTTCTGGAGGTGGTGGAGGTATCGGGCCGAGATTCAGTGTTTGGGCCACTGTGATTACCTCACCAAAGGTTACCCTCTTTGGGGTAGGAGGCAGCGTCTGAAGCATGGTAGCTAAGATCACGGTTGCTCCCGTAGGTCTAGTTCTCTCAATAGTTGCGGATTGCTCAGTCTGCACTTGCCTTTCCTCAGTGGTGTTGGTCTCTAGGACCTGTATCTATGGAACATTGGAGACATTTATGTGTTCTTTTTCCTTCTCCCCTTCTTCCCAGCCTTCCTGCTCCATGGCAGCTTCTTTCTTTGGGGTCTCCTTTTCAGCAGGAATCACCAGTTCCTCTTGGGTAGCTATCTCTTCTACTGCCTTCCCGATATACCCCTGCAGGTTTACAAGTTCATCTATCCAAAATATGTCATCAAAATCATCGTGTGGAGGGGAGGTCTCCGGGGGATCTTCGGGTTGATTTTCTGGTTCCAAGGAGTCCGTGGAAATAATTTGTATTTCAGGGATGCTAGGCATCCCAAGTTCTGACTCCACCTTTGTCTGAGGATCAGCTGTTCTTTTCTTTTTCCTCCTTGTTACCAATGGGGGCCCTGCATGTAATATTGGTGCCCTCTCTTCCTCCGTCCCAGTCCTTGTTATTCAGACCATTAATTCTGCTAGTGAAGGGAAATTGGGAGGGCAGACCGGTCCATCCATAATGGCCAGGGTTGCCAACCAGGTGATTAAATTTTCTTTCATCTGTTGGGATGCCGCTAGAATTTACTGCATTTGTTCCACTATGGGAGCAGCGAATGAAACTTGGTGTTGAACCCCACACAAATGGGCCAACTTTGCGTGTACTTTTTGGGCATGGCTTTTTGAAATACGAATGACTGTGCTCAATCACGTCATAGGTAATGTCCTCTATCGTTGGGACCTCCCGCGCATCCCAATCCACTGGAGGGAGCGACATCTTATCTATTCCCTTACCTACATCTGACATTCTACATTCTACATCCATTTGGTGCATATATACTTGTGGATCCATGGCTTCGAATTTGCCACAAGGGTTTCTATACAATAGCAAGGTGAATTTGTTCATTTACTTTGTTTATTTATGAAATTTCAATTATACTTTGAGGTTTATTCCAAAATAGGGGTTTGACCAAGGAAAACCCCTCCCCCCCAACAAACAAACTATTTTTCTTGCAGGGATAGGTTCGAAACATCGAATTGGAGTGTAGATTTAGATACCCTTTTTGGCAAACTATCGGGATCCAGAAATAGATTTTCTGTTAGAGATTTTGGGTCAGAATTGACATTCTATTCTGGGTCAGAATCAAAACTTCTGGGTCAAAGGTGACATTTATTTCTGGGTCAGAATCAACATTTTGTTCAGGGTCAGAATCAAAAATTCTAGGTCAAAATCAAAAATTTTGGGTCAAAGGTGACATTCACTTTTGGGTCAAAATCAAAACTGAGCCAGTTCAGAAAATGATTTCTAGGTTTTCTTTGTCTCTGCGTTTCTGTTCCAGATCTGGTTGTAGATTTTCTAGAAATTCAGTGTAGATACCTGAAAACAACATTTTTTAGATCTGTAGCATTTTGAGGTTAGTACTTTTTTTCAATTTATTTCTATTACAGTTTTTAATCTTCCTAAATCTATCACAAATTCTCTTCTATAAAATAGAATCTAAGGTCTTCCTCTTTATTCTCATTTCCAATTGATTGATTCATTTATGCATTGATCCTTCCTTTGGGGTTAATCAATTTGGATCATTCCTTTGTGTATTTGAGGTTAAAACGAATATCTTATCTTTCTTACACATAACAATCCATCAACTCCCACACACCATATTTACCCTTTACATTTTGGTGACTTCCATTTTATATGTTGTGTGTGTGAAATAGTGCACCTGCTACCTACGACACAACACTTCAATAGATCATTACGTTAGTGAAGATGGGGTTAGTAAAGCATGGAAATCCACTAAAATTGATCTATTGCTTTCTAACTAGGAGGAGTGAAAAACAACATAATAGCCCTTAGATTATGCCTTTTCCAGTGACATATACAACCTAGCATGAAAGATTTGAATCAAACTAGTCTAAATGATAAAGAAACATGCATATTTATCTCTAAAAATGAAGATAATAACAATGCATAATATTAGATATAAGATGCAATATGAATTCCAAAATGATCTAAACAACATAACAATACATTTAACTCTAAAATTATAGGCTTCTACAACAATACATACAAAAATTAAGGCCTTATTTGTGCTCAAAAACTCCTTCTACTTATAGAAGAAATGAGGAGAGAGAGGGGGGACAAGGGTCATTAATGGAGTTGCAAAACTGATTAATGAGGTGTAAGAGGAATAAATTCCAAAGACATTAAAGAAGCGTGGGCTTGAGGAATATGCATTAAATACAAGTATTTAAGAGGCATGGAGAGGTCATATGCATTAAATTCAAGCACTTAATAGGCATGGAGAGGGTTTAGAGTCAAGCTTGAGAAATTTGAATTTCTCAAGTGGGTTGAGTTCCTAATCACATTTTTAGGAATGTGACATCATTAGGAGGTGGGTTAGAGTGGGATTAGGATAAGGATTAGATTTAGCATGGGGTGAATAGGTTGGGATGAGTTTGTACCCAAGATCAAGGTGGTTGAGGTAGGTTAGGTTAGGGGTTAAAGGGAATATTAATGAAATGAATTATATTAAATATATTCATTCAAAAATAGGAATAAATTAATTATTTAAGCTTTTTATTGCTTTAGATAATTAATTAGGACTATAGCCAATTAATTAGATTAATTTAGGCTAGAAGATAGGCTTTTTGCTAGTGATTAGATATAAATAGGTATTTATTTAATTCCTCTTAAATTAATTACCTTAGCCATGTTTGATTTTAAAATGATTGATTTGATTGGCTTAGGTGATTAATAAAATTTAGTGATTAGATCACTCAGGAGATTAAATCTGATTTGATTTGAATTATGTCAGACGATTGAATAGTTGTCTGAACATAATTAGGGGTATGATCACACTTAGGGAAAATAGGGTCTATAGTCAGAGCAGACCAAATCTAGGTGGTTACATTTGCCCCTCTTTGAATTGATGTGCGAGCAACACATTGATTCAAAGAAAGTTTTTGATTTTGACTTCAGACAGGGGTAAGTGCAAGAAGTTGAGTGCCAATTCTGCGGAAGTCTTATGGGCTTGAAAACTACTGCTAGAAATGGGCACCCATTTTGAAAAAAAGGGGCACCCATCTTAGGCTCGGACACCCAATCCAAAATTCAAAAAATGGGTACCCGTTTTTCTTCAAAACGGGTGCCCGTTTTTCAAAATGGGTACCCATTTTTTTCAAAACGGGTGCCCGTTTTTTAAATTTAAAAAAAAAAAAATAAAACTAAAAAAAATCATTTTCTTATGCCGATTTATTACATTTAAGAAACGGGTACACTTTTTTAAACATGTGCCCTTTTTTTAAAATTTGAATTTACCAAACCACCATTTGCATTGGATTTCGGTTTGGGACAGGTTTGGTGGGACCAAGCCTATGCTTGGACCTCCAAAATAATGGCTAAGGCATTTGAACATCAGATTTCTGTCTTGCCGTAATTTTTTGAGGGTCTTCCTAATCGAATTTTTTGATGAAATTAAAACCCATTAGAGATCTTACTGTCTAGATTTCAAAAATATAAATTTTATAGTGATATGATAAATTTTACTATTTTTACAATATTTATTAATCAAAAGTGGTACATAAACTTAAAATAGTAAGGTTCACTAAAACTTTAATAACTTTTTTGATTTTAGGTTTTTGAAAAAATAAATTATATGTGACCAATCTACATAGAATTCTATTCAAAATAAAAAAAAAAATTCTCAAAAAAGTGAAATTTTCATCAAATTATGGTGGTCGTACACGAGAGGTTTTGAAAATTTACTTTATATTCAATTAAAAATTAATAAAAAAAAAAATATTCAATTAAAAAAAAAGCAAAAATATTCTAACCAATCTTTGATGTGTTAGGTACCTTCCCCCAAAAGGATTTAGAAAAATTCATTTATTTACTTCAAA
>MU224421.1:1208218-1223302 GCA_018584345.1 Thuja plicata
ATTTTTTTGATATTCAATCTCTAAGTGCCTCAAATTTTGACATCAATTGATAGACAACTTGAAAATCAGGGAAAACACTTCCACTTTTTGCCCAAAAAGTGGACTCAACTTCTTGCTGGCACCCACAGATTGAGAATTCAACTCATGATCAAAAAAATGCCTAATGAGATCAGTCTCGCACTTGATTGAACTAACTGATAGAATTGACTTTGAACTTGGTTGTCATCCAAAGGTCAATAAAAGATCTCAAAGATACCAATTCTGAACTTGGTTGTCGTCCAAAGATTGATAATACTGATTTTGAACTTGGTTGTCATCCAAAAGTCAGTATGAAGCTGCCAGGAGCTTAGTAAGAATCTTTTAAAATGAGAAAACACAAGATATCCAGCTTATGAGAACTAAAACTTTCTATCCAACAGTTCTGACTTAGTCAAGGAAACTGTCATAGCCCTAGTTGTTTGATAACGAAGTGATTTTTAATACTGTTTTGAGCAAGAATTTGATTGAATATAGTGTGATCATGCCCCCTCGGGAAAGAAATTGAATTAAAGGAATGAAATACCTTTGTTGAAATGATGTATCACTTGCATGGAATGGTTAGGTCAAGAAAGAATAGATTAGAAGAAGCGAGGAAACGGGAGTGTGTTAAGAATAAACACATGAGAACCAAGTTAATTACGTGAAAATGTGAGTGGTGAGACCGATAAAATGATGTCAGACCAAGATTTCTGATAAAATGTGCAATTTGAAAGATGTTCGAAACAAATGGAGCAATTCTGTATTTTTAGGAGTTGTCGCAAAAAATGTTCATGCCATGAAAAAAGGATTTAATGTACCTGTGCTATTTGTGTGGAAAAGTGAGCTTGTGAATTTTCTTCAATAGCATCTTGCTTAAATATGGTTTGAATGTCCAGACTTTCTTTGTAGGTATCTCCTTTGCTTTGCTCATCTTGCGCATCACAGACCAGGGATTTGATAGTGGAGATGACCTTTGTACTGCTGGCGTAGTGATAAATCTCACCGTGTGGGCTTGTTAAATTTCTTTTCAAAACTTGTCACTTTGATTTCATTCCTGATTGATCAGAAGGGGAAAAAAATGAGTTTAAGTTTCCTGGGAGGAGTTTCGGAACCCCTAAATAGCTCAAAAGGCCAATATATATCTCAAAAATTACCTTTTTACTATTCATTTTCACTTTTATCCATAGTAAATTTGAGGGCTCTGCATAGAAGATGGAGGTCCTAGTTAGGAAGCATCATTTCAAGCTCAGTTGCCATCATCAGCGCCTGACTGACTATGCATCTTTGGTAAGTACTCACAAAACTACCTCGTAAATTTTGCAATTTCAAATTTTATGCATTTTTGTAGCTTGTAGAGCCCTTTCAATTCTGGGTCACATCCGGGATTTTGGATCGCACCCTGTCAAACCCATGTTGTATCTGGTATTTCCCGGATCGTATCCTATTTTTATAGATTTCTGCATCGCATCCAGGATTTCCTGGATCACATCTGATTTTCCATATTTTGAATTAGTTTAGTAGAAAAAATCCAGTTTATGTCATCTCCCTTTTTTTTAGGATCACACCCTATTTTTAGGGTCACATCCAGGATTTCTGAGATCACACCCTGTATTCTCAATCGCATCCTGTGTTTCCAGAATCACATCTGGGAAAAGAGATCGCACCCTATTTTTCTAGGATCACATCTCAGTTTTGGAGTTAGAAACTTATCTATTTTGAATTGTTTGTCTGTTGCGGATCCTGAATCACTTAACTGATCATGATTCTACATTTTTGTTATAGATTTCACACTGATTTATCTTTGTTTTTCCAAAAAAAGGTCAATTTTAAGGTAGTTTCTTTTCGGGGTACATATCCAGGATGTGTGCTTGCTTTGGCTGGAATTTTGTCAGATGATGAGCAGGAGACATTGGTTTGTTACAGATTACGATCCTTGATTTGTTTACCCGATATAGGGGTAAATCAAGGATTGTTGACTGCTCTTGCCGAGAGATGGCACTTAGAGCACAACACCTTCCATCCCCTGACTGGGCAGATGACAGTTACTCCTAAGAACGTATGGCACATACTATGAGTTCCCATTATTGGCTATGAGGTGCACTTTGAGTTGACTTCTGCCATGGCAATCGGTGCAACTTGTCGATATTTCCAGGATGATACCATTGATCGGAGATATCTTTCTTGGGATTACATGTGTGATCACTATGATCGTTTATCTATGTATTTAGTAGACTTGATTGGTGGCATCCTAATTCCAGATAGAGGAAAACATGGATTCCTCGTAGGATGGGTAGATATGTTAGAGTAGATGGTCATCTTGAGATGGAGATTTGCGTGGGGAAGCTGCATTTTGACTCACATGTATCAAGAGCTCCACGAGATTGTGTTATCATTATACTCGAAGCATGACTGTGGGCATCTTGTTTCTTCAGATCTGGGCTTGGGAGCACATCCCAGTGACATGACCCATAGTAGACAGGCAACGGGCACCTGAGTACCCGTATGTATATATGTACGCAGGTCTTATTTAGTAGCCCCATCTGGGCAAGGTAGAGTACTAGCGGTGAATTTTTGATGATATGACAGAGGTAGTATGGCGGCCATACTTAGGCTGTGAGGAGTGGACCTCAGATGCTAGATAGGTTCCATTTTTGTTTCACATAAGGTACCTTATTGGGAGGACCAGATATATTGTAGAGCGGTTTGTTCATACCCGAGTCTTGAGACAGTTCGACCGACGATAGGGCAGGACCCAAGACGTGACTGTATAAGCTAGAGTGTGTGATGAGGCACCATTATGGGGTGCCTAGCTGGTATATGAGACTGCCCACCAAGAGATCTGAGATATGGTTGGAGTGGATTGGGATCTTTGTCAGGATGTGGCAGATGCAGGTTTTTCTGATGGATATGCTGTAAAGATGCTTCAGCATCCATTTCCATGATTCACAGTGCCTAAGGAGGCCATTCCTCATATAGAGGATCCAATAGATTATGATTTGGATGACCACCTTGCCAGGGGGAGAGGAGGAGCACAAAGAGATAGGGGTGTTGGTAGATATGGAGGGAGGGATGGAGGTAGAGATGGAGATGTCCTCCTTCAGATGATGGTGATGACGACGGAGATGATAGGGGAGGTGGAGCTGTGGGTGGCACTGTAGATGTGGCCAGTGGTAGTGGAGAGGGTCGGCGCACCCAATTTAGATTTGTTCCTCCTTGGATGGATCTAGGTCCTTTACTAATAGGAGATTAGTAGAGACAAGAGAGGCAGTAGTAGCAGAGGCAGCCTGATAAATCACATGACAGAGCTTTAGGAAAAGATTCTGGTAGGGGTTTTGGGAGAGATGGAGACCCACTATCTCAATGTGAGTAGGAGAGAGATAAGCTGAGAGTGCGGATCACCACTTTAGAGGATCTATTGATAGATAGGGATGCATAGCTAGAGCATCTCAGGGAAGAGTGGGATAGGCAGGGTGATATGCTCAGACTAGAGAGAGATGCATAGGCTTGGATAGCCACTCACTAGGGACAGAGAGCAGCCTATTACTTTGCTTTATACCATGTTGCAGTTCAAGAGGGCCAGAGAGCACTTTCTTAATCATGGGTTGCTTAGCAGTCTGAGGGGCCATGCCTCCCCCACTGCCATTTGTACCACCTCCTCCTCCTCTCCTCCAGATCAGGGAGAGGGAGGAAGCCAAAGCTGATTCTGCATTTTGTCACAAATGTATATTGTATATCTAGATCTTTCTGAGACCTTTCTTTTGTATGATGACACATGATATATATATATATATATATATATATATATATATATATATATATATGATTCATTCTGACCCTCTACTACTCTTTGTGTAGACTTTGTGCCATGTGGTTGATCTTTGTACCATGATGTTTTGAGATATATATATGATGCCATTGTTTCTGATTTTGACATGATTCATGAGTTCTCTCTGTTTTGATAGATTTGTTTGCACATGTGATTGTATCTTGGTTTTATGATGAGTTAGATTAGATGATGACATCATTTTTACGTTTGGATTTATCACAAATATAGATATGTTTCAAATGATGCTATGTGAATATGCAAATGGATGTTTTTGAGTTTTTCTTATATAAGTAAAATGTATGGATGCACTTAGGATGTAAAATGAAATGCTATGCATAAATGCTTGGTTTTTGTATTTTCCTTCTATCTCATTTTATGAATGCAAAATGTATGCTATGGATGTGCAACGATATAAATATTAGTAATAGTAAATGGATGTAATTGACTTGGATTTAGAAGAAGATAGAAATCATTTTTGAGCTCAAATTCCTTATGTTTTTGCTGCTTTCACAAATGCATCATGCAATCTCTAAATGCAGCTATATGTAGACTCTTAGGACTTGTCACTGATTGGCAGATTTTGGACATTTTAATCATCATTGGGCACTTTTCAGAATGGATACCACCTGATAGTACAACCATCACTAATACCCACTGATATTATGAAAGTATGAATACTATGTTTTATTGAAATGTTAGAAATAGACTTAGGCATCAAGGCATAGAAGCCAGGATAAAAAACTAGTCACCTTCCTTTTATTATATCAGATTCTGTGTAAGGCAAGATATTGGACTCACAATGACCTTGAAAATTCATATCCTTGGGTACATTATGCTTCGTATACCTTAGTGAGAATTTGAGTTAGAAAACAGACAAGGAAATCGTTCCAACCCCACCGTAGTTTACACATAACGAAGATCGAGATATATGCAATTATCCACTGATGGTGGCAGCTCTTACCATAAACATCCAAGTTAGGTGAAATTTATAGGATCATTTGGAACAATCACCATAGGCAGAAAACCAAGAAAATGTTACACCCCCTGTCCTTGTGACTCTTTGTCTTTGCGTAGACATCATGGAGTAACTCAAAAGACATAACAACCATCAATCATGAACCAATCAAAGAAAACTCATAACTGCTTAGATGTCCCTAGTGAAAACATCATGGGTACATAAAAGAGTCATAATCAAACCAAGATAAAACTGTGTTTAGGTAGTATTGAGAAATACTATTGAGTCATTTTTCAAGTGCAGTAGAGATTCATCAATCAAAAGTGGGAATTCAAGCAATATGTGTTCCATGTCCATGTATAAATTTCTTCCTGTTTGCAATCCAATGTAGGTCATAGGAACACTATTCATGTTAGTGCAATGTTTGTGTCATCCTTGTTTTTTGAAATGGATAGTTTGGTGCTAGTATTAAGTACCATTGTGTCACGAGACAAACCATCCTATGATGACCTAGTAGAAGCAACCTATCATATCGACAAAGATGCCCCTAGTGCAAAATGACTTGACCCTAAGATAGAAATACAAACAAATCCTAAGCAAGGATGATATTTTGTAAGGAAACAAAGTCAACTCTACACAGGTGTAATCGTGAAGGCTTAGTATCAACAATGCATTGATAGATGGAGCGCAGAACACAAGTGATGCCTGATTGCCAGGTTTTCACCACTTGGCAAGACTTTTTATTCTTTTTGCTACCAAGATGCCTATTTTACCAGGTTTTCACCAAGGATACTTTTCTCTTTTTCAATTTTTTTGCTATTTTTACTTTTTTGAATGTTTTTGTAGTACCAAGGTGCCTGTTTTCTAGGTTTTCAACAAGGATAGCTTTCTTTGGGACTTTTTCCACTATTTTTGGATTTCTTCAGGATCAATTTTATGATGTTTTTGGTATTTTCTAAGAAATATTTACTGTACAGGCTCTGCTAGTCGAACATCATGCGTAGAATCACTTCAAATGTAAAGTATTGATAGGATCTAGAAGAACGTCTCCCTCAGGTGTAGCTAGTTGATAAGCTCCAGTCCCAAAAGTAGCAGTGATAACATAAGGTCCCATCTAGTTAGGTTCAAATTTTTCTTTCTGTTCTCTGTTAGGCTGGTTTTTAGGATTCTCCTTTAGGACGAGATCCCCCATTTGAAATTGGTGTGGTTTAACCTTTTTATTGCACCCCTTGGACATGCATATTTTTTACACCTTCAGATGATCGAACGCCTGGAGCCTGCGCTCATCAAGTAGGTCTAAAGAATTCACCCTATCTATGCGGTACTACTCATCAGTTACAAGACCGTGTAAAGATATCTACAAAGATGGGATTTCAAACTCAATAGGTAGTACTGCTTCAACGCAATAGACTAGGAAAAATGGTGTGGCTCCAGTTGGTGTTCTGATGCTTGTTCTGTAGGCCCATAGTGCTGGGTTCAGTTGTAAATGCCAGTCTTTGCTAGACTTACTCACAGCTTAGTGTAGGATTTTGAGAATATTCTTATTAGATGCCTCTGCCTATCCATTACCTTGAGGGTAATAGATTGAGGAGCAATGTTGAGTGATGTGGAACTGTTCGCAAAGGTCATCAACGTCTTGATTTTTAAATTGGCCCCCATTGTCTATCACAATTGATGAGGGTATCCCTTATCTACAGATAATGTAGTTTAAAATGAACATAGCCACCTATTTGCTAGTGGATTTGATTAGCGGAATGGCTTCAACCCACTTTGTAAAATACTCAGTGGTTGTAATGATGAACTTGTGTCCATTTAAAGAATTGGGATATATTTTTCCAACAAAGTCAAAGGCCAATTGCTGAAATGGCCAATGTGTAATGAAAGGTATAAGTTCTATGGCAGGAGCATGGATGAGATTTACATGTGTCTGGCATTTATGACATGTTTTGGAAAATTGAATAGCATATTTTTCCATGGTAGGCCAGTAATAGCCTACTCTGAGTAGTTTCTTTGCTAGTGAAAAGCCATTTGAATGTGATCCACATACACCTTCATGGACTTCTTTTAACGCGCGAACTAACTCTTCAAATTCTAAACATCTAAGAAGCATACCATCAAGGCCTTGTCGATATAAGTTATTAGTTATGAGGACAACGCGATGCTGTCCTAATCAAGGCTCTTTTTTCATTTCTAGAAAAGGTTGGTGGGAATGGTTTGGTCAGTTAGGTAAGAAATGATATTGGCATACCGAGAGTGGTCTGGGGTGTTCAAAGCATAGATTACTTGATATTCAGGGGTATCAAAGGCAGGATAGGATAATTCTTCCACCAAGAAGTCATAGCAGAATTGATGTTCCTCCATTTGTAACATGGACACCAATGTAGCCATGGCATCTGCAGCTTTGTTCTCTGTTCTGGGTATCTGTTGGAATGTGATGAAGATGAAGTACTTCTTTAAGTCATCAACCAGTTGTTTGTAGGGCATCAAATTCTCATCTTTCATCTGAAAATCTCCATTGACTTGATTGATAATGAGCTGAGAGTCACCATACATGTGTAACTCTACAATTTTCCATTCCATGGCAAGTTTAAGACCATTTACCAATGCTTCATATTCAAAAATGTTGTTCGTGCATGGAAACATCAACTTGTAAGACTTGGGTATCTTGTAGCCTTGAAGAGCTATGAATAGAACTCCTACTCCAAAGCCTTGTTGTGTGAAAGAACCATTAAAATACATATTCCATGGATACTCAGTTAGATGCATAATGGTCTCATCAGGGAATTTAATATTTAAAGGTTCATCATCTTGAAGTGGTGAATCAACTAGTTGATCTGTGAGGACTTGTCCTTTAATATCCCTCCTATCTACATATTCAATGTCAAATTCGCTCAGAATCAGAACCCATTTTTCTAATCAGCTTGTTAATGCTGTCTTACTGAGGAGGTACTTCAAAGGATAAATTTTGGCAATAAGCCTAAATGTATGCGATAGCATGTAGTGTCTTAATTTTTGTGATGCGAAGATGACTGCTAAGCATGCTTTCTCAATAATGTTGTAATTGAGCTCATAGGAGACTAGTGTTCTACTGATGTAGTAGATAGCTCTTTCCTTCTTAGTTTCATCCTCTTGTGCTAGAAATACTCCTAGTGATGTAGCTGTAGCTGAAATATACAGGAGCAATGGCTTTCCATGAATAGGTGCCATAAGAATAGGAGGAGCAGCTAGGCACTCTTTTAATTCTCTAAAGTTGGCTTCACAATGTTCATCCCATTTGAAGGTGACCCCTTTATGTAGTAATTTGGTAAAGGGTTGTGCCCTATCAGCAAGTTGTGACGTGAACCTCCTGATTTATTGAAGTCTCCCTTGTAATGTTCTCATTTGACTAATGTTGCGCAGAGTAGGCATCTCTAGTATAGCTTTGACCTTTGTAGGATCTACCTCTATTTCCTTCACTGAAACAATAAACCCTAAGAGATTTCCTAATTGGACCCCAAATGCACATTTCTTGGGATTGAGCCTGAGTTGAAATTGCTCCATTTGGTCCAATTTCTTTCTTAAGTCATCAATATGAGTGCTCCTTTTCTTTGATTTAGCTAAGGTGTCATCTACGTAATCCTCCATGTTTTTTATACATCATATCATGGAATATATTAGTCGTTGCTCTTTGATATGTAGTACCAACATTCTTTAACCCAAATGGCATGACGTTCCAACAAAAGGTTCCCCATGCACATGTAAATGCAGTCTTCTCTTGATCCTCAAGGGCAATTTTTATCTGATTATAGCCTGAGAAACCATCCATTAGTAAATATATTTGGTAGCTTGCTGTGAGTTTTATGCTCATATCAATATTAGGCAGTGGGAAGTCATCCTTAGGACATGCCTTGTTTAAGTCTCTGAAGTTTATACAGATCCTGATAGATTTATCAGATTTTGATACTGGGACCACATTGGAGATCCATCCTACATAAGCAATGACCCTAATGAATCCAAATTTCAAAAAATTCTCTAGCTCTACTTTTACTAGCAATGCAACATGAGGATGCATCTTTCTAAGGTTTTGTTTCATGAGTTTGATCCTGGGAGCTATAGACAAGTGGTGCATTATCAATTCAGGATCCAGTCCAGGCATATTGGTATAAGACCATGAAAAGTTGATCTTCTTCTCTTTTAGAAACTCGGTGAACTGTGTCTTCTCCTCTTCTGTCAAAGATTGTGCTAGGTGTACTTTTTGCCCAGATTAACTGGCTGTGTTGGTTCTATCAGAACTGAAGATCTTTCTTGAAAGTGATCAGGGAGGATATCAAGAATCCCATCCTTTGGCACCTCTGAGAGGTTTTCACCATCAGATACGTCTTTTATTTTTACTATTTTAGGATCTGACACTACCACAACATGGTTTTCACCGTCAGTTCCCTTTTTCTTTTTATTTTTCAATTTTTGACTGAGAAAATTGATATCCTCCTGTGACATGTCCATGCTCCTTGCATTGGTGGAAGAAGGGCAAGGTTCACAATAATTTAGATAGAAATCCAAGGTGTACTCATTGGGAAAGTTGAAGATAGGAGTAGGATCTATATCAGTCCAATCAATTAGGTATGGGTTTATTAAAGAAAAGGTGCCAGACTTTGGGAAGGACAACATTGCGTTAGCATCAAGACTATTAACTGACATGACATGTCCCATTAAGTTAAGTTCTTCAATGTTTAGATCAATAAGAGTTAGATCATCATTAAAAGGGTCATTGTTAGTTATACATGGACCAAACTCTAGTGAATCGTCAGTAGAACTTTCATCATCATCTCTCTGTAAAAGGAGGCTTCTTTCTTGTCACCTCTGAATTTCTTCTAGACTTATGAGAACACCTGTCTCTCCATCAATTATTGGGGGAAGGAACTCTTCCTTCGCTTCAGGAATATCACTATTTTTGGGAGTAGTGTTAGGATTCTCGCTGGGTACTAATGGAGCTACAAACATGTGAATCACATATATTTCAATGTCCTCTATGGTGACAAATATCTCATCCCATTCAAAATCATAAGAGTCTATTATTTCGTGATCAAACCTGTTTAAGAATTTTGTAATAGTTATCTGATGTACTCGATTAGCCACCTGTGGATCAAAGTATGGTAAATTAAGGACATGTATGATTGTGATTAACTACCCCTAGTTAGGATGTGAATCCTATTGTCGAGGTGTTCTCTTAGTAGCCATTGCTATCAATGGTATCTCTGGACCATCTGTTGTTTTGTCTTTGACCTCTTGAATAGGAGCCTGTGGTAACAAAGGGACGTGTATATCTTGCAGTACCTCAATGGTTGGGACATAGCACTCTCCTTGATAGTTGGGATTCTCTATGCCAACATGTAATAATCTTTCATAGGACCATGGTTCTAGTTCTATCTCTTATGTTTCATCACTCCCTTCATCAGAGACCAAGATTTCTTTTGAAGTAAGTCTGTCAGATTCATTATTAAAACCTAGTCCTATTTTTTCTTTGGTATTCCTGAATTCCATGTGTACAGGTTCAATATGTCCTCTTACTGTTTCGCTTAGAGGTCATTTTCCTTTGTATCCCATTTTTTTGAGGAGGTTGTATCCTTTACCATACTATTCTGGGGATATTTCTACATGTTTGACCTCTGCTTCCTTTGGTTCTCCTTTGTAAAGCCAGTGCAAGATTGCATGTTCTTCTATGTTATCTAAAGAAGATGTGGATGCCTTAACCATGCGAGTTTCTTTGTGGATTTTTGGCATTTGAGATGCAGTAGGTGTGAATGATGAGGAAGGTTTTCCATAGGATCTTGGTGATACTGGTAATCTAGCTTGTATTCTCCCATACCCATTTCTTCAAGTTTTAAGGTCTTCCCAATGATTTTCATAACCATGTCTTTGGTAGTCTCAAGAGAAATTTCATCCATAGCCTCTTTGTTATGTGGAATCATACTACCTTCCTTGATATTGTTGCAAGTATAATTAGCATATGCAGGAATTGTTACTTCCACCCCATTATGTGGGAACTTGATACACTAGTGGTAAGTAGATGAAAAAGCTTGCATTTTGTTGATCCAAGGTCTCCCCTATAGTATATTGTAAGCTAGGGGTAGGTCCAACACTTGACATATGACATTCCTTTCAATTGGTCTAATTCTGATGGGAAGAACAATAAGACCTTTAGAGGATCTCTCTTCCTCATCATAAGCTTTGATAGTGATTTTTCTTCTAGAGTCAATGGTCTATTTTGAAAGACCCATTTTCCTAATTAGATTAAGGGTACAAATATTCAATCATGTGCCTCCATCTATCAATACACATCTAACATGGGATTTATGAATGAGGACTTCAATATGAAGGGGTTGATTATGTGGATGTGTCAAAGATTTATCATCCTCTTCAGAAAAGGAGAGGTAATGTGGTGTTGAGATGTGATTAACCATCGCTTGGAATTTTTCTATATCAAGGTCCTCTGGGACATTTGTGGCATGTAGGGCATGTTCCAAGATTTCCCTATGCACTGTGGAAATTTTAAGCAACTGTAAAATGGAAATTTTAGTAGAGGTTCGTTGCAATTGGTCCACCAAATCATACTTTGCTACAGGAATAGTCACCATTTGTTTGGTTGCTTGTTTAGGAATAGTAAAAATAGGAACCTTGGACATTGATGTTGGTCTTGGGGTAGAATTAGGTCCTTTTATCATGACTTGTGCTTGGCTCTGAGTCACCACATTCAATTGGAAAGAAATACCTTTGATTGTGACCATGTTAATTGATTCAGTTTTAATGTCTAGCTTATTGATCATGTTATCATTATTGGAGTAGGCGTAGTTCACTTCATTACCTTTTCCTTTAGATGCTTCCCCTTTCTCATAATTAGGGAACGGTTTGTTAAATGTTGTATGATCTTTGTTGGTAGTGTGTCTGTCCACTTTTATTTTTCCTACTTTAATGAGGTCTTGAATAACATGTTTGATTTTAAGATAGTTGTTATTCTTGTGTCCTTTGTTCTTATGAAAGACACAGTAAGAATTATCATCCCACCACCTTGGTTTGACTGCTGGTTCCCATGGTTTGGAATCTGGGATTGTGAGAACTTTGTTGTCTAATAGTGTCTTCAAAATATCTCGAGAGGTTCTCCCAAAGGAGTGAATGTTTTTTGTGGTTTTGAGGTCCATGGCCGACCCTTGCTATCATCATTGTTTTCTTTGGGTATGTCGGTCATTACCTTGGCATCTTTTCTTTCTTGCATGCTGTTAGTCAGATTGAACACCTTAGGTTTATAATTGACATTAGAGGTTGCTGATGACCCTAGATGCGAGCTTGAACCCTAGATGCGATGATGTACTGACCAGATACGAGCCAGGATAATAGATACGAGTCAAGATACCAAAGATGAGCCAGGAAATTTGGGATGCAAGTTTCTGATGTCTCTGTCAAATTTTTCCAATTTTGAAAAACTTGTCTTGAAAGTGCGTGAAGTTCATTTGATTGCAAATTGTGTTCTGAGACCTGTTAGTGGGTGAAAAACACATGTGTAAACCAAGGATTGAAGTTTGTTTCTTGTTTTGAAGGATTTTATCTTGTTAGTGATCTTTCAGATACATCAAACAAATTTACATTGTTAAGGGAACAAACATATCCTTATACCCTATTTTCTAGGTGGAGTATGAAAATTCTTGCTTATTGACTTAGGTACACACTCAAATGCTAATCAGAATACAACCATCACCAAGCACGCAATGGATCTAGTCATGATGCTGTATTAGCTAACTCCAAATGCAAGTGAGGGCACGATATGATGAGTGTCTTGGGGCAATTAATTTTTTCCTTGCATAAGCATTATCACCCTTTCGGGGATGAATCGGGTAGTTCGTCGACAAAGTTCATTGTTTATGATGGGGAAATCCATTCAAAACCATCTTCCATAGAATTACACAAGGCAAAATTGAGGCGTATAGCCCTATGAGTACTTAAATATGTGTAGTCTTGCAAGCAAGATTCAAGCAGCTCCGCTCTACACATACCCAAGCATGTTCAAGGAATGATGTCAAAATTTCAAGAACAAAACTGGCTCTGTCTTCCAAGGCTTTGGCCTATGAGGAAGAAATTATTATTTATAGTGCGTTGGAAGGGTTGGCATAAAACTTTTCCTCACTTGGGTTGTTCCCGGGAGATTTTTTTCTCAATTGGCAGGCCCTCTACTGTTAAATAAGCATACAAAGGCTTGGCGAGCGTAGGATATCTAGATTTATGATTCTTCAATAGAAGAAGAGCATACTCTCCTAATCCATGCCGTTTTATCCCAAAACATGCAAATCAAGGGTTTGTTCCCTCAAGCTATGTTGAGCTTGATTTAGATATTTCTAAGTTAATGAAAACTGGATACGTGAAAGTAAATTCGTGTTGTTCAATTATCTGCAATATTAAGTGATTTTCTTGTTCAATTTCCAGATCCCCAAATTTAGACGATGAAGTTCATTTATCCCACAAAATTTAGGTGACTTGTGTTGTTCATTTAATGATTCCAAAAATGAATTATATGGTGAGTTTGCTTTATTATTTTACCCCAAATTCCTTTCAAATCCTAAATCAATGTTTGATTTTATGATTTTCCTCTAAAGGGAAAGAGCATACTTCTCTAATTGATTTCATAAATGAGAAGAAAGTGTGTTTAGTTTGAAAGATAGAACGAAAAATAGAGGTTAAGATAAGGGGACGGTAATCTGGAAAACAACAAGTTAGTATTATTTTTCCTTGCTTTTTCAGCCCTGATGATAACCTGCAAACACTAATTAAGCTATCCAAAAGATAAAAACCAAACTGGTTAAAATGTTAGAGGTTAGGCAATGAAGTACATAAAATTCTTAACTAGATGCGATCCTAGAAATACAAAATATGATGTAGTTTACCAGATACAATCCTCTGTTACCAGATGCGATAGAGTTTTCACCAGATACGAGCCTATACTGAAAATGACCCAGGAAATCTCAGATGCGAGCCTCGATTTCTGCGGTACGAGGGTGTATCCTAGATGTGAGCTTCTACTACCAGAAATGACTATGGACCTAAAAATTGGGAAGATAAATTGGTGAAAAACAAAGTTAAAATGAGGTAAAATCCAGAATCATGCCCCACAGTGGGTGCCCAAAATGTGTGTGTGAAATAGTGCACCTGCTACCTGCGACACAAAACTTCAATAAATCATTACGTTAGTGAAAATGGGGTTAGTAAAGCATGGAAATCCACTAAAATTGATCTATTGCTTTCTAACTAGAAGGAGTGTGAAAAACAACATAATAGCCCTCAGATTATGCCTTTTCCAGTGACATATACAACCTAGCATGAAATATTTGAATCAAACTAGTCTAAATGATAAAGAAACATGCATATTTAGATCTAAAAATGAAGATAATAACAATGCTTACTATTAGATCTAAGATGCAATATGAATCCCAAAATGATCTAAACAATATAAAAATACATTTAACTCTAAAATTATGGGCTTCTACAACAATACATACAAAAATTAAGGGCTTAATTGTGCTCAAAAACTTCTTCTATTTATAGAAGAAATGAGGAGAGAGAGGGGAGACAAGGGTCATTAATGGAGTTGCAAAACTCATTAATGAGGTGTAAGAGGAATAAATGCCAAAGGCATTAAAGAAGCATTGGCTTGAGGAATATGCATTAAATGCAAGCATTTAAGAGGCATGGAGAGGTCATATGCATTAAATGCAAGCACTTAAGAGGCATGGAGAGGGTTTAGAGTCAAGCTTGAGAAATTTGAATTTCTCAAGTGGGTTGAGTTCCTAATCACATTTTTAGGAATGTGACATCATTAGGAGGTGGGTTAGAGTGGGATTAGGATTAGGATTAGATTTAGAATGGGGTGAATAGGTTGGGATGAGTTTGTACCCAAGATCAAGGTGGTTGAGGTAGGTTAGGTTAGGGGTTAAAGGGAATATTAATGAAATGAATTATATTAAATATATTCATTCAAAAATAGGAATATTAATTATTTAATCTTTTTATTGCTTTAGATAATTAATTAGGATGATAGCCAATTAAATAGATTAATCTAGGCTAGAAGATAGGCTTTTTGCAAGCGATTAGATATAAATAGGGATTTATTTAATTCCTCTTAAATTAATTACCTTAGCCATGTTTGATTTTAAAATGATTTGATTTAAATTGATTTGATTTGATTGGCTTAGGTGATTAATAAAATTTAGTGATTTGATCACTTAGGAGATTAAATTTGATTTGAATGAATTATGTCAGCTAA
>MU224422.1:22771-33142 GCA_018584345.1 Thuja plicata
TAAGCTATATTGTTTTGTTGCTGGTCACTTTTATTTTGTCATGTATATTCTGGACACAAACTTTTGATATTATACCGGGGGGCTATGCCTCATACTCTTTTTTTGCTGCCTCTATGAGGCCCGGACTTGTCATTTGAACAGTTGTAACTTTCTGAAACCCTTATTATTAATACAAAAAATAATATAAAATTGTTTAAAACAATTCAAAATAGTATAAAATAGTTAAAATTAATGTAAAATAGTTTAAAATATTATAAAATAGTTTTAAATAGTTTAAAACAGTATGAAATAGTGTAAATTTCTATAATTTAATTTAAAATAGTATGAAATAATATAAAATAGTTTAAATTTTTTTTTAAATAGTGTAAAATAATTTTAAATTATTTAAAATAATATAAAATAGTGTAATATAATTTTGAAATTGTTTAAAATAGTGTAAAATTGATTTAGCCCAAAACCTTTAGAAACACAATTCACAAAAAAATAACACAATGTCGGAATGATGGAATTCTAAATTCTCATTAACTGCGTCCAACTACTCTACCTCTACAATGAAAGAAAACTTCTACTTATTACAATTTTGAAAATTATCATATTTGGCAGATTTTCAAGAAAAATTATTTTTTTAAAAAAAATTTCATAACTTTTAAAACTCATTCTAAGAATCTCAATTTTTCCTTAGAAAATCTATCAACTAAGGCAAGATGAATTGCCAACTAATCCACGAAATCAGAAACACGATTTCAGATTTATTACAAAAAAAAAATTCAAAAAACTAGAAAGAAAAGAAAAAATCTAATTTTGAAGGTCAAGATGAAACTTCAGGATTTGCCATTTACTATAGCTTACGAATCCGCCTATAAAATTTCAGCCAAAACTCACAAGTCAAAAGTTATGACCTCCGAAAGTTGCGACATCAAAAATAATTTGAAATAGTTTACAATATTGTAAAATAGTATAAAAATATTTAAAATATTTTAAAATAGTTTAAAATAATGTAAATTTTTTTAAAATAGTATAAAATAATGTGAAATAGTTTTAAATAGTTTTAAAAAATTTAAAATAGTGTAAATTGGTTTTAAAATATTTTAGAATAGTGTAAAATAATTTAGAATTGATTAAAATAGTATTTAAAAAGTTTAAAATATTTTAAAATAACGTAAATTATTTTTAAATAGTGTAAAGTAATGTGAAATTATTTAAAATAGTGTAAAATAATTTTAAAAAGTTTAAAATAGTGTAAAATAGTGTTAAAAAATTTAAAATAGTGTAAAATAATTTAACAATTTTTTAAAATAGTATAAAATAGTATATAATAGTTTTAAAATAGTGTAAATTAGTTTAGAATAGTTTAAAATAGTGTAAAATAGTATAAAAGTTTAAAATATTTTTAAATAGTTTCAAATAGTGTAAATTGGTTTTAAAATATTTTAGAATAGTGTAAAATAGTTTAAAACAGTATAAAAGTTTAAAATATTTTTAAATAGTTTAAAATAACGTAAATTATTTTAAAATAGTGTAAAATAATCTGAAATAGTTTAAAATAGTGTAAAATAATCTGAAATAGTTTAAAATAATGTAAAATAGTTGTAAAATACTGTAATATAATTATACAAATTGTAAAATAGTTCAAAATAATGTAAAATAGGTTCAAATAGTTTAATATGGTGTAAAATAGTTCAATATAATGTACAATAGTTTTGAATAGCGTAATATAATTTTATAATATGTAAACTAGTTTAATAAAGTGTAAAATAGTTTAAAAGTAATGTGAAATTATTTTACACTATTTTACATTATTTTTAACTATTTCACACTATTTTGAATTATTCTAAACTATTTTTCACTATTTAAAAATATTTTAAATTATTTTACACTATTTTACATACTAATTTAATATTTTTACACTATTTTATAATTTACATTATTTTAAACTATTTTAAATTTTTTTTATATTATTTTACACTATTTTACAATATTTTAAATTATTTTATACTGTGAAAATGTTTTACATTATTTCACTATTTTAAACTATTTTAAAATAGTGTAGAATAGTGTAAAATAGTTTAGAATAGAGTAAACTACTTTAAAATATTATAAATTGATGTAAAATAGTATAAAATAGTGTAAAATAACTTAAAATAGTATACAATAGTTTAAAAGCATTAAAAATAGTGTCAAATAGTTAAAATTAATGTAAAATAGTTTAAAATATTACAAAATAGTATAAAATAATGTAAAATAGTAGAAAATAGTGTAAAATAATTTAAAATAATGTAAAATATTTTAAAATAGTAAATAATAATTTAAAATTGTTTAAAATAGTGTAAAATAGTTTGAAATAGTTTAAAATAGTATAATTTTTTTTAAAATAGTTTAAAATAATATAAATTATTTTAAAATAGTATAAGATAATGTGAAATAGTTTTAAAAAATTTAAAATAGTGTAAAATAGTATAAAATTGTGTTAAATAGTTTAAAATAGTATAAGATAATTTAAAATAGTATGAAATAATATAAAAATATTTAAAATACTTTAAAATAGTTTAAAATTGAGTAAAGTAATTTAAATTGTGTAAAATAGTTTAAAATAATTCAAAATTGTGTGAAAGAGTTAAAAATAATGTAAAATAGTTTAAAATAATTTAAAACTGTTTAAAATAGTGTAAAATAATTTAAAATAGTTTAAAATAATATAAATAACGTAAAATAGTGTAAAATATTTTAAAATAGTATAAAATAAGTAAAAATAGTTAAAAATAGTGTAAAATAGTATAAAATAGATTAAAATAGTTTAAAATAGTGTAAAATAATATTAAAAAAGTTTAAAATATTTTAAAATAGTTTAAAATAACTTAAAATATTTTAAAATAACATAAAATAAAGTGAAAATAGTTTTAAAAAATTTAAAATAGTGTAAAATAGTTTAAATATTGTAAAAAAGTTTAATTTTTTTTTAAAATAGTATAAAATAGTTTAAAATAGAATAAAATAGTGTAAATTGGTTTTAAAATATTTTAAAATAGTGTAAAATAATTTAAAATAATGTAAAATAGTATAAAAATTTAAAATATTTTAAAATAGTTTAAAATAATGTAAATTATTTTAAAATAGTGTAAAATAATATGAAATATTGTAAAATAGTTTTAAAAAATTTAAAATACTGTAAAATAGTTTTCAAAAGTTTAAGAAAGTTTAAAATAGTGTAAAACAATATTAAATATTTTAAAATATTGTAAAATAAGTTAAAATAGTGTAAAATAATGTTAAATATTTTAAAATTGTATAATTTAGTTTAAAATAATTTAAAATAGTAAAAAAAATTGAAATATTTTAAAATAATATAAATTATTTGAAAATAATGTAAAATATTATGAAATAGTCTAAAATAGTTTTTAAAAGTTTAAAATAGTGTAAAATAGTATAAAATAATTTAAAATAGTATGAAATAATATAAAATAATTTAAAATAGCATAAAATAGTTTTAAAAAAATTTAAAATAGTGTAAAATAATTTATAATAGTAGAAGATAGTTTTACAAATTATAAATTAGATAAAAGTAATGTAAAATAGTTTAATAATATGTAAACTAGTTTAATATAGTGTAAAATAATTTAAAATATTGTAAAATAGTTTGAAATTATTTTAAAATTATTTTATACTATTTTAAACTATTTTATATTATTTTTAACTATTTCGCACTATTTTGAATTGTTCTAAACTATTTTTCTCTATTTAAAAATATTTTAAATTATTTTACACTATTTTACATACTAGTTTAATATTTTTTTATGTTATTTTAAACTATTTTAAAAATTTTAAAAATTTTTGATATTATTTTATACTATTTTAAATTATTTTATACTATTTTAAACTAGTTTACAGTATTTTAAATTATTTTATATTATTTTAAAATATTTTACAATGTTTCACTATTTTTAACTATTTTAAGATGGTGTAGAATAGTGTAAAATAGTTTAGAATAGAGTAAACAATTTTAATAGTTTGTAAACTAGTTTAATATACTATAAAAATAGTGAAATAGTTTAAAATAGTTATAAAATATTAGAAATTGATGTAAAATAGTATAAAATAATTTAAAATAGTTTAAAACAATTTAAAATAGTGTCAAATAGTTAAAATTAATGTAAAATAGTTTAAAATATTATAAAACAACATAAAATTCTATAAAATAATTTAAAATAGTATGAAATAATATAAAATAATTTAAAATAGTATAAAATAATTTAATAAATTTTTAAAATGGTGTAAATTAGTGTTAAAGAGTATAAAATAGTGTAAAATAATTTAAAATTGTTTAAAATAATGTAAAATATTTTAAAATAGTATAAAAGTATTTAAAATTCTATAAATTTGTTTGAAATAGGTTTAAATAGTATAAAAAAAAGTTTAAAATATTTTTAAAAAGTTTAAAATTATGTAAATTATTTTAAAATAGTATAAAATAATGTGAAATAGTTTTAAAAAGTTTTAAAAAAAATTTAAAATAATATAAAATATTATAAAATAGTGTTAAATAGTATAAAATAATTTAAAATAGTATGAAATATTATAAAATAATTTAGAATAGTTTAAAATAGTGTAAAATATTTTAAAATTATGTAAAATAGTTAAAAATAATTTAAAATAGTATGAAATAGTTAAAAATAATATATAATAGTGTAAAACTGTTTAAAATGGTGTAAAATAATTTAAAATAGTGTAAAATAATGTAAAATATTTTAAAATAGTGTAAAACAAGTTAAAATAGTTTAAAATAGTGTAAAATAAATTAAAATAGTGTAAAATAATATTAAAATAGTTTAAAATAACGTAAATTATTTTAAAATAGTATAAAATAATGTGAAATAGTCATAAATAGTGATAAATAGTTTTAAAAAGTTTAAAATAGTTTAAATAATGTAAAATAGTTTAACAATTTTCTAAAATAGTTTTAAAATAATGTATAATAGTTTTAAAATAGTGTAAATTGGTTTTAAAATATTTTAGAATAGTGTAAAATAGTATAAAATATTAAAATATTTTAAAATAGTTTAAAATAATGTAAATTATTTTAAAATAGTGTAAAATAATGTGAAATAGTTTAAAATACTGTAAAACAATTTCTAATAGTGTAAAATAGTTTTAAATACTATAAAATAGTTTGAAAATAGTGTAAAATAGTTTTAAATAGTGTAAAATAATATAAAATATTTAATAAAAATGTAAAATAATTTAAAAGGGTGATCCTCTTGTGTGATTCTGGCTGGAGAACTAGCGACTCTGACGTTTGCAGTGGCGAGAATTTTAAAAACATCGTGGCGGGCAGAGGACAGAAGCAGGGACGGCCATCTAGCGATGAGATCTCCTCCATGACAGGTGTGTGCGTTCCAACTCATAATATGAATAAAAAAATTAATGGTAAATCCTCTCCGTCTGCAACCGTAACCACTCCCTCCTCAGTTTCGCCGAGTACAGAAACCATTAATGCTGACCTTAAGTAATACTCCCATTTCCTCTGTTCTAATTCCTAAAACTCCTACACGACCTAGGTCCTTCTCAGAGGCAGTAGCTAACACTGGCATCTCCACCAATGTTGAAGCCAAATATGCCATTACTAATGGAGCCCATAACCCTGGTAAGGTCTCTGGGATATCTGGTTCTCCTTTGTCTGTTTCTCCCAATTCTGAAATGCTTGCTGAAATCGTTATGGAGAAGAATAGGCTAAGAAGCACTACTATTTTCTTTTCGGCTGTCGAACTGGATAAATGCCCTCCTAGAAAATTCCTTAATGATTGGTTTCATAATTTTTGGAATCTTAAAATGGGCTTTCATATTTCTTTCTGTTGTCAAATTCAGAAGGGTCTTTTTGTCATTTTTTCGTTAATCATGAAGCTCAAACTGAAGTTCTAAAAAAGTAGTACTGGTCGGTTGGTTCGGCCTCCTTTAGAGCTATTGCCTAGTCTCCTGATGCTAATTATGAAGAGGTTTTAGCCCTCTCGACTCCTTGTTGGATAGTTGTTAAGCA
Organism: Thuja plicata; assembly: GCA_018584345.1. Taxonomy (NCBI): domain Eukaryota; kingdom Viridiplantae; phylum Streptophyta; class Pinopsida; order Cupressales; family Cupressaceae; genus Thuja; species Thuja plicata. The sequence continues at coordinate 28,800 of MU224422.1, forward strand.
TATTCTGCCATTTCTATGGAGGTTTATCCCTCAAATGCTTCAGCCACTAGGGAAAGTGATCCGTATAGATGATACTGTGCGTCTTGTTCCACACATGGACACCCACATCCTCATTTCCCTAAATCCTGGGTTTGAAATCCCACCAGATTTCCATATCAATGTTGAAAATACTTCATACAATTGTCCCATTGAAATTCTCGGCGTGCTTAATGCATGTTTCTTATGCCACCGAGAAGGGCACTTATGCAAAGATTGTCCTATCCTCCAAAATAAACCTGCTCCCAACCCTAAGGAATCTGTAATGGCAATGGTAACCGTGACTCCTAAGGAAAACCAGACCGTGAATAATACTACCTTCTCCGAAGTTAACCCTAATCCCACACCTGTCGTCTCTCAATCCATTCTGATAGATAATAATGCTAATCCCCAATCAGATGGATTCCAGAGTGTGACCAAGAAGTGCAAACACAAGACTAACACCTAAAACTCTTCCTCCAAACTTCTTACCTCCTCCCCTCCTATCGTCTCGAACATGTTCAGTCCTATTGAACTTACCTCGCCTAACTCCCAACCCGCCACCTCTGTCCTTCTCAACCCTAACTCCTTGCCTCTTCCAAACCCTTCAAAACCATTTCATGAAATCAGTGATGAATATGTCATCGCAGTCATCCCTACTTCGCAACCATCGACTAAAATTGACCACTCTCAGGTTATAAAACTGTTGAACCTGAAACCCTAACTGACAATGAAGGAGATTTTATGACTGGTTTTCCTACTTCTAAATGCAGGGGAGACCTCCTGGGTCCAAAAAAAAAATATTAAAAAGAATGATGAAATGTGTACTGATGAGATGATCACCTGTTTAGAATCATCTGAATTGCATTCTTCCCCTTCAAATGTTTCCTCATGAATTGCCTTTCTTGGAATGTTAGGGGACTCGAATCCCCGGATAGGAAATATGTTATTAAAAACTTCCTGAATACTTGTAAGCACTTGGATTTTCTTATGATGCAAGAAATTAAAACTACTGGTTTTATTCTGGAAACAAACCTTAATTTTCTCTGGAAAGATGCTGTTAAAATCACCACCAATCACCCGAGGGGTAGAGGTGGTGTTGCCCTTTTGGTGAGCCCTAAGTGGGCGAATTTTATTACTAATCAGGGTATCTCCCCCTGCAACCGTGTTGTTTGGGTCACCCTAAATTACAATAATAATTCTTTTGGCATATGCTCTATTTATGCATCTAATGATGTTAATGAAAGAGCTAGCTTTTGGGGATGGCTGACTTCCCTCCCTTGCATCCCCTGGATTTTTGCTGGTGACTTCAACATGGTCGAATGTCAGGATGATAAGAATGGAGAACTTCCATTTGCCTGGAAAGATAGTGAAAAATTTTCTTGGAATAGACTTAAGAACTCTAAACACCTCTTCGACCCCTTGTTTGGCAACAAGGCCAGCGGTCCGGGTCTTTGGCACACGTGGTACAACTATCAACAGGGTAATGCTAGAATTTATTCTAGACTTGATAGGTTCTATACTAGTAAGAAATTTTTCTCTGTCTTGCCAGACAATGTTGGCAACTCTGTCCTTGTCACCCCCACATCCTTGTTTGATCACCATCCCATTTTTGCCTCCTTCACTTTCAACACCTCCCCTGCTGTCAGCTGCATCCTTAGACCCAAATTCATCCTTAACACCAGTCTTCTCGGAGATGTTGATGTCCTCACTACTATCCATATCATCAGCATCATTAACAAAAATAATTTCCCAAATGGTAGTTGCATTGATAAATGGAATAGGTACATCCTTCCTTGGCAGAACCTTTTAAAGACTATTGGTCAGAAACGGGCCAAAGACTACAAATTCTTTGAGAAACATCTTTCTCATGAATTAGCTACTGCTGAAGTTAATAATCAATAGTCCCCCTCTGACCTTGCCCTTACCTCCCAAGTTATTAAGGCTAAAGATGCACTTAGGAGACATCAGGTCATTAAGACTAGGGGAGCTAAGATTAGGGCCAGAGCCCACTGGCTTCAATATGGTGATCGGGGTTCTAATTTTTTCTTCAATCTGATTAAACACAAACACTCGCATGAATCCATTGAAAGGATCATCATTGACAATCAAGAGATTACGGATCTTGACACTATTAAGGATACCTTTGCTAACTTCTATCAAAACTTATTCTCCTCAGAGGATTCGATTGAAGCATCCTCTCTTAGGGACAAATGTCGATCTCTGATTCCTAAGATTGTTTCTTCAAAAGATGCCAATACCCTTGCCAAACATATTTCTCTAGATGAAGTTGTTAATGCCATTAACTCACTTAAATCGGACAAGGCACCCGGCCCTGATGGCATCCCTATTGAATTTTATAAAGCCAATCAAAAGTGGATCTGCAAGGACCTCCTTGAGATATATTTAGAGGCTCTTTCTCGTGGCTCTCTCGGTAACTCCATAAATAGGGGAATTATCAAACTTATCCCCAAGGATGGGGATAAATCCCTCATCAAAAATTGGAGGCCCATAACACTTCTAAATGTCTCCTACAAAATCCTGGCCAAAATCTTGGCCACCAGACTTGTCAACATTCTTCCCAAACTGATTTGTTCTACCCAAGCGGGGTTTATTAAAGGTAGGTACATCCTAAAAAATGTCATTACTAGTTGGGAAGCCATGCACTGGGCTAAACATTCCCATCAGAATTCTACCATCTTCCTGTTAGGCTTTGAAAAAGCCTACAACAGGGTGGAGTGGAACTTCATCTCCATGATGTTGGAGGCTTTTGGCTTTCCTTCCTTCTTCTGTAATGCGGTTAAGGTACTTCATGATGCCTGTGCACAAATTGACATTAATGGTTCTCTATCTGAATCCTTCCCCCTTGAGCGGTCTATTAGGCAGGGATGCCCCCTGGCACCTGCTCTATTTGCTATTGCTTTTGATGCCCTATTTTACCTTCTTAGGGACAATACCTTATCCCCAGTTGTGAAAGGTATTTCGCTGCCTAATGAGGATGTTCTTACTAATAGTCAATTCACAGATGATATCACCATTTTCTTTGAAGCTACTAAAGACAAATTTGAAGCTCTTCAAACTAAACTTAACCTACTTTGCAATATGTTTGGTGCTAAACTTTCCCACTCCAAATCCATGTGTCTTGGCTGGGAGGAGGAATCGCCAGATTGGTTCAAACATTATGAATTTCAATGGGGAGGCCCTCAAAAGATTGTTAGATACCTTGGCATTCCCTTTGCTATTAACCCCTCTCTTAAAGACATGTGGCTTTGGGTTAAAGATAAAATCACCAATAAACTTGACAAATGGCATAACCACTCCCTCTCCTTGGCTGGCAGAATTCAAGTCTGCCAAAAGATCCTGTCCTCTTATAATATCTATTACTCCTCTGCTTGGATGTTTAACAACTACCAGATTTTTTAGATTTAGAAAGCTGTTAGGAACTTTCTCTGGTCTGATGGCAAAGGCAATAAAAAAGCACATGTTGTTAATTGGAAGTGGTGCTGCAACAGTAAGATTCTTGGGGGTTTGGGGTTGAAAGATCTTAGGCTTCAAGGAATTTCCCTTGCTGCCAAAGGGATTTTTCACTCCATGGATGGCATGACGCCATGGAAGGTCCTTGTTAGAAATAATATTGAGCAGGGCTGTCCTAAGAATGCTAAGTCTTGGAAGTACCTCCCCTGTACTAACTTAGTCATGGGTAACTTTCCCATTAATGTTCAAGGTTCTAAGGTCTTCAAATCAATTTGGAAGGCCTGGAACCATGTTAGAGAATTTATCTCTAACAAGGACTTTCATGACGCCACCTACATTTATGGTGAAAGGTCCATTTGGTGGAACCTTCATCTTTTCATCAAACCTCTGGCCCTGTCCCAAGGCTACTCTGCTAGATTTTGGTCTAGTAAAGGTATTGCTCAGTTCGTTGATCTCATTGAACATGACTGACTGATTAGCTGGGAAAACATTAGAAGCTCTTATGATATTCCTACTTCTCAAAAAAAGACTTATAACATGATCCTCAAAGCTACTAAAAATCTCCCTACCACTTGTGACACGGACTCTGACAGATTTCTGAAATATAAATGGCCTGACGGGACCATCCTATCCAAGATCAAAGCTAAGAACATATACAAGATGCTTGGGTATGATGGTACCATCATTGACCACTTTAATAATAATTGGTATTCCTCTCTGGATAATTGTGCTTGGAAAAAGTACTTTGAAATCTTATGGAAAGGTTGTGTTGAGCCCAAAGTTAAATGTTTTAAATGGTTGTTTTTATTGGATAGGCTTCCTATCAGGAAAAATAACAATGAGGATAATTGTTG
>MU224422.1:51299-98378 GCA_018584345.1 Thuja plicata
ATGACTCTATCATATTCTCCAAATTGTCTGGTAAATCATTGTTAATAGTCTCTAGCTCTAGAGGGATTGAAATTTTTGGGACCTCAATTACTTGGGGAACCTCCCTTGGATCTTCTCTTTCATCCTCGGAATTCCTAAGTTCCATAATCTTCCTTATTAGAACCTCCTTTTGATACCTTAACTCTTCTTCGTCACATATTTCATTTATAAAGAGTTCCATGAGTTCATCAATTACTGCACCTGCTAATTTCTCCTTTTCAGAAGGGTCATCATGTGATGATGCATCTATAGGAGATGTGTTCAGAGCTGTCAGAGATTTATCAATAGTGCATATTAATTCCTTTTCTGGGCAGTCCTTTAAATCTAACTTATCTTCATCCCTGAGGGAGTGTTGTTCTCCTCTAGTATCTGATTGAGATTCCTTCTTATCAGAAACTGGGAGCTCTTCTTCTTGATCTATTAACGAAGTTTCATTATTGTTATTTACTACTATTTTATTAAAGAGGGGAGAACTCTTCTTATTTGGGCTAGAATGGACTACAATAGTTGTGGCAGGGTTGCTGATTGATTTTGGATTCCGAGTTGGTTTACAGGGGGATATGAGAATTTGAGAGGGGGATAGAATATTTGCATCATTGTCCCTTTCTTTAGAGATGGAGAAGCCTCCTCTATCTATGAGAAAGTTAATGTCCACATCCATACTTTTATTCAAGTGGTTTGTTGTAATCTCAGAGACCTTGGAGTTATCTAGAATGTTATTATCGTGATACGGTTCTAGATGGTCTTCCAGAATGATAGGGTTAACAATCACTGTATTAGAGTTGAATCCAAGGTGTATGGGGGGAATAATTTTCTAGTGATAATCCATGTTTACAAAAATGGTTCTGTCTGAATGGTTATATTTTGAATTCACCATTCTAATGAATCTACCTATCTTATTTCCTATAATAACAGCTATTTCTTTGCTGGCTAATTCCAATGGTAGATTCTTAATGACAATTGTTTTATCTATACTAAAATTACCTAGCTTAATTGGATTGAAAAATGGCATCTAGTCAAATAAAACAAAGGACTGATTTCTGAAAATAAAATTGTTTTCTTTCAGAAGATTTTCCTTGAGCTGTTTGCTTTTGCAGTCTATAAATAAAAAGTTGTCTCTGAGTAAAGATATACTTACCTCTCTGGGTAGGCTTTCAGACAAGTTCTCTGTGATTTCAAGGATGGAAGCTCCCGTCCCTTTCCATCGACAGATAATACCAGCCTGTTCATAATACTTCTGATTTTGAAGTATTTCTTTATTATCTAGATTTATCATGTTAGATTTCATATTTAAAAAATCAAAATTGCCTTTGTTGATTCTTCTGTGTGGAGGAGTATAAACCAAATTAGACTGACTTGAAATAGGGGTTTTGACAGAACTGCTTTGATTACCTTTCACTGCATGCATTTGTGCATACTTACCTCCTGATCTTCGGTGGGGGGGTGAATATTTCTCTGATGCTTTAGGGTTAGTGAGCTTCATAAGTTTAAAGTTCGAATCCCTCTCATTATGTTGGTAGTTTCCATCATTAAGAAGATCGTTCTGATTCATATCTCCAGCATCTTTGGAATGCAGCCCTGGGGTTTTGCCAAATAAAGGGGGAATGCAATACACATTTGGCAGAGCTTGTGTACTGCCAATATGTGACTGATTCCTATTAATTCCCTTTATTCCCAAAACCTTGTTCTGTTTGCTTGAATGGATTCCAGATCGTGGATAGTCAAAATTCAGGGGATCAAAAGAATTCTTCAATTTTAAGCTCTTAATGTTTTATTTCAATGAACGGTTACTGACCTTTCTTCTCCTTCTAACCACTTGCCAGTCTGATTCCTTAGAGTGGGCAATCCCTAGAGTTGCTTGTGGCACTTTAGATCCCCCTCCCCCCAATGCAGAATGGGGCTCATAGGGTTTTGTAGCAGGAATTTTCCTAGACTTAAGGGCCTCTGCCTCCCCGAGATTGCTAAGTTTTATTGCAGCATATTTCATTTTTGAGAAGACAGCCATCTGGTGGTCCAAGGATTTTACGCTGAAAATCCTAGGGATCTCTATCTTATTTCGGACTGGTATCATTGGCTTAGGTTTTTCTGTATTGCTTGAATCTTCTACGATGTGTTCTTTAGATAAAACATTATGGTTCTTATCTTTTGCCAAACTCCTTTCTTTCTGGGCTTTGATGAAGGGTTTCAGATGGTCGTAGGTGGGTCTGGTGGTACACATATCTAGCCTCCTACAATCGATAGTCCTATGGCCATAAAGCAAGCAATTAAAGCAATATCCAGAGTAGCCTGTGTCCGAGGTGTCCACGATTTTTGTTGCAACAGCCCTATTCCCCAGCTTCCCACCTGTGACGCCATCCTTAGCCTTTGCAGAGTTGCTGCTATCCTTATTATGGTATGAAAAGGATAGTAGCCCTAGATCAACTTTCACAGTATGTTGTTTTCGCATTTTTGCTCGCAGATGGTAATCATACAAATTTTTACAATATTTATTCATTTTTATACATGATATATATATTTATATATATATTGACGTTTATATGCATTTATAAATATTTATACACATTTATAAATATTTATACATACTTTTAAATGTTTATACATATTTATAAATGTTTATACATATTTATACATATTTATACATATTTATACACATTTATGCATATTTATACATATTTATACACATTTATAAATATTTATGGAAATTTATACACATTAATTTATTTTTAAAAATATTTATACATATTTATACATGTTTATACACATTTATAAATATCTATACATATTTATACATATTTATATGTATTTATAAAATATTTATATACATATATAAAAATGCATACATATTTATATACATTTATAAATATTTATGCATATTTATGCATATTTATACACATTTATGAATATATATATATATATATATATATATATATATATATATATGAATATTAATACATTTTTATACATGTTTATACAAATTTATAAATATTTTTACATATTCATAAATATTTATAAATGTGCATAAATATTGATATACATTTATATACATTTATAAATATTAATACATATTTTTGTATATTTAAAATTACTTATACATATTTATAAACATTTAATCAAATTTATCCATATTGGGTTACTCTGAACCTTCAGGGCTTAATCATATTTATACATATTCGATTAATCAAATTCTCTGTGTAATAGAGTTGTGTGGGTTACTCTTAACCTCCAGGTGTTAACCATTGGCATTTGTTCTATCTATGCCTTTAATGATTTTAAAGAAAGAGCTAATCTATGGGATTGGTTGTCATCCCTTCCTAACATTCCTTGGTTTTTTGGTGGGTACTTTAATATGATTGAATCCCAGGATGACAAAAGTGGTGGCCTCCCTTTCACCTGGAAAGATATCGAAAAGATTCAATGGAATAGGATGAAACATAAAATTATAAAAAAAAAAAAATTAACCCTCTTTTCGATGAAAAGAATTCTAACCCTGGCTCGTGGTTTACCTAGTGCAATTTCTAGAATGGACCCTCTAGGATCTGCTCGAGACTTGACCGATTCTATGTCAATAAGATTTTTTTCTTTTATCCCTGATAAAAGAGGTAATGTTGTTACTGTTTCTCTGGCTTCCCTATCGGATCACCATCCTATCTCTGTGTGTATTAGAATTAATAACTCCACTCAACAAGACAAGCTAAATAACCCCAAATTCATTCTTAATACTAGTCTTTTGCAAGATGAAGACATTCTGGCTGCCATTAACTTAATCAGAATTATCAATAAAAATAGCCTTGCCTCCATCTCCCATATTTAATAGATGGAATCGTAATATCATTGCTTGGAAGAATCTGTTGCAAAACATTGGGAGGAAGAAAGCCAAGGATTCTAGATTCTTGGAAAAAAATCTCTCCTCTGATCTTTACACTGTCGAGATTAACATTCAGTCTAACCCCTCTGATAGAAACCTTTTGTACCAAGTATCCAAAGTGAAAGATGCCCTTAGAAGACATCAACATATCAAAACCAGAGGTGCTATTATTAGATCTCATGCCCAATGACTTCAATTTGGTGACAAGGGGTCAAAATTCTTATTTAGCTTCATTAAGAAAAAATAATCTAATGAATCTATCGATAGACTTCTTATTGATGATAATAAAATTGATGACACTGAAAACATTAAAAAAGCTTTCTCCCACTTCTACCAAGATCTCTTTACCTCTGAAGATAATGATGGTGCCAGGTCCCTTAAACAAGTGCAGGTCTCTTATTCATAATAAAATTACCGACGAGGACTCTACTGTGCTAATTAAAAACATATATATTGAGGAAATTCAAAAAACCACAAATACCTTAAAAGATGACAAGGCCCTTGGGCCCGATGGTCTCTCTATTGAATTCTACAAATCCAACATTATTTGGATCTATAATGACCTCCATGACATCTATTTGAAAGCCCTTGAATGCGGTTCTCTGGGAGGCTCTATTAAAAGAGGTATCATCAAGTTGATCCCTAAAGATGGTGATAAGGCTCTCATTAAAAACTAGAGGCCTATTACTCTCCTTAGTGTCTCTTATAAAATTATTGCCAAGACCCTAGCCCTTAAATTGGAAAAGATTCTGCCCAAAATTGTCTCTTCCACTCAAACTGGCTTCATCAAAGGTAGGTATATTATGGAAAATCTTATTACTACCTGGGAAATGATGAATTGGGCTAAATGCTCTCAACAAAATGTGGCTATGTTTCTTTTGGATTTCAAAAAAGATTATGAAAGAGTTGAATGGGGATTCATTCTCATGATGCTCGAGGCTTTTGGATTTCCTCGGCACTTTTGCAACATTGTTAAAATGCTACTTCAGGATGCTTCTGCCCAAGTTGATGTGAATGGCTCCCTTACTGGTCCTTTTACTCTGAGTAGATCTATTCGGCAAGGCTGCCCCATTGCCCCTGCTCTTTTTTTTATTGCCTCTGATGCCCTTCATATATTCTTAGAGACAACTCTATTTCTCCTTGTGTCAGGGGTATCTCTTTACCGGATGACTCTGACTTGATTAATTATCAATTTGTTGATGACATGGCTCTATTCTTTTAGCTCATTGAATAAATTTTGAAGCTTTACACAACAAACTTAATTTATTTTGCACTATTTTTGGTTCTCGCCTCTCTCAGTCCAAATCTATTATCCTTGGCTAGGAAGACCGACCTCCTAATTGGATCTCCAAATATGGCTATTAATGGGATGGCCCTCAGAGAGTTGTCCGATATCTTGGCATCCCTTTTTCTATAGAACCATCTCTACAGGATATAAGGTTTTGGATTAAAGAGAAAATTAGTAAAAACTGTCTAAATGACATAATAGATCTCTTTCCTTGGCTGGTAGAATTCAAGTTTGCAAAAAAATTCTCTCTTCTTACAATGTTTATTACTCCTCTGTCTAGATGTTTAGCAATTATCAGATCCTTGAGATCCAGAAATCCATCAGGAATTTTCTTTGGTCTGATGGTAAAGGAAATTCTAAGCTCCATGTTTTTAAATGAGATTGGTGCCAGACTGACAAGATCCTTGGGGGTTTGGGGCTTAAGGAACTTAAGGTTTAAGGGACATCCCTTGCTGCCAAATGGATCTGTCACTCTTTAGAAGGTTCTGAACCTTGGAAATTCTTGGTTAGGAATAACATTGAACGTGGCTTCCCTAAATTTGTGAAGTCTTGGAAGAATATTCCTTTGTGTGACCTTATTGGGGGTTGTGTGTGTGATTTTTGTACCTGTTAAGAGAGACACAACACTTCAATAGATTATTGCATTAGTGAAAACAAGGGGTTAGCAAGCATAGAAATCACCAAAATTGATCTATTGCTTCCTATCTAGGAGGAGTATGAAAATTGACATAATAGCCCTTAGATTATGCATATTCCAGTGACATATATAACTTAAGAATGGAAGATTCAAATAAAAACTAATCTAAATGATTAAGAAACATGCATTCTAGCTCTAGAAATGAAGATTATAGCAATACAAGCAAGAAAGAAGCTAAAATGCAATATGAAAGTCCCAAAATATGAGCAAGCATGATTTTCAATCCTCCAAATTGGGCAGCATAAGAATTATTTTAACTCTTCAAAATTAGGAGCATTACAACAATCAACAATAAAATACTTCAAAGTTAAGGGCCATTTGAGCTCAAAATCCATCCTATTTATAAAAGAAATGGAGGAAGGGGAGAAGACTCTAGAAAGGATGCCATTAATGAGGGTGTAAGACTCATTAATGAGGAGTGTGAAAGAGAATGTGTAAGAGCCATTAATGCTTCATTAATGAAAGCATTAATGAGGTATGGGTGAGGGTTTAAGGTCAAGCTTGATAACTTTGACTTTAGGGGGAGGGTTGAATTCCTAATCACAGATTTAGGAATGTGACAAGCTTAAGGGTAACTTAGGATTAGGATTAGGGTTTAAGAAAGGTGATTAAGGAGATAGAGATGGGAGGAGAGAGAATGAGTGGAGGGGGGATTAGATAATTCAGGTTAATTAGCTAATTAAGAATAATTAGCATGTGAGAAGGGGTTGGGATGACTTTGAACTCATGGTTTGGTATTTTGAGATTGGTTAGGTTAGAGGGAATATTAATAAAATGAATTGTTGTAATAACATATTCACTCAATAATAGGGATTTAATTAATTATTTAAGCTTTTGATTGCTTTGTAATAATTAATTAGGACTATAGCCAAATTGAATCAATTAGGCTAGGGGATTGATTTTACAAGTGATGAGGTATAATTAGGATTTCATTAATTCCCTTTAAATTAATTACCTTAGCCAGGTTATGATTTGAATTGATTGAATTGAATTGATTTGATTGGATTGGCTAAAGTGTTTAATGTAAATTAGTGATTAGATCACTTAGGAGATTAAATCTTATTTGAAAGAATTATGCCAGCCGATTGAAGAGCTGTCTGAACATAATTGGGGGTATGATCACACTTAGGGAAAATAGGGTCTATGGTCATAGCAGAACAAATCTAAGTGGTTACATTTTCCCCTCTTTGAATTGATGTGCGAGCAGCGCATTGATTCAAAGAAAGTTTTTTGATGTTGACTTTAGAAAGATTGAGAATTTCACTCATGATTGAACAAAATGCTTGATGAGATTAGTCTCACACTTGATCAAACTAAACTGATAGTATTGATTTGAACTTGATTTTCATCCAAAGATCTTAGGGATATCAATTCTGAACTTGGTTGTCATCCAAAGATTGATACTACTGATTTCAAACTTGGTTGTCATCCAAAAGTCAGTATGAAGCTGCCAAAAGCTTAATAAGAATATTTAAAATGAGGAAACACAAGATATCCAGCTTATGAGAACCAAAGCTTTCTATCCCACAGTCCTGACTTAGTCAAGAAAATTGTCATGCCCCTAGTTTTTTTGATAACGAAGTCATTTTTAATGTTGTTTCGATCAAGAATTTGATTGATGATAGTGTGATCATGCCCCCTCGAGAATGAAATCAAAGGAAGAATAAAATCCCTCTATTGAAATGATGTATCACTTGTAGGGGTCGAGTAGGGGAATGAAAGAATAGATTAGAAAAAGTGAAGAAATGAAGGTGTGTTTTGAAAAAATACACAAGTACCAAGTTAATCACGTTTAAAAGGTGAGTTTGATTTCATTCCTAATTGATCAATGATTTTGGGAAGCATGGGTATGTAAATATCTTGGATTTCAGATGAATTAAAAATAGAAAGGAGTTTGAGCTCAAATCCTTATGTTGTTGCTTTCAAAATGAATCATGCAATCTCTATATGCATCTATATGCAGACTCTTAGGACTGTCACTGATTTGCAGATATTGGAACATTTTATCATCATTGGGTTCTTTTCGGAACAGATACCACTTGATGGTACAACAATCACTAATACCCACTGATATTATGAAAGTATAAATACTATATTTATTGGATGTAATGTCAGAAATAATCTTAGGATTCAAGACATAGAAGCCAAGATGACAAGTGAGTTATCTCCTTTTACTATATCAGAATCTGTGTAAGGTAAGATATGTGACCTGTAATGACCTTGAAAATTCATATCCTTGGGTACATTATGTTTCGTACACCTTAGTGAGAATCTGAGTTAGAAAATAGACAAGAAAATTGTTTCAACCTCACCTTAGTTTACACATAACAAAGATCGAGATATATGCGGCTATCCACTCATGTTGGTAGCTCTTACCATAAACATCCAAGTTAGGTGAAATGTATAGGGTCATTTGGAACAATCACCATACGCAGAAAACCAAGAAAATGTTATGCCCTCTTTCCTTACAACTCTTTGTCTTTGTGCAGACGTCATGGAATAAATCAGAAGACATAACAACTATCAATCGTGAATCAAGAAAATAAAATTCATAACTTCTTAGATGCTCCTAGTTAAATCATCATCAGAACATAAAAGAGTCATAATCAAACTGTGTTTAAGTAGTATTTGAGAAATACTATTGATTCATTTTTCAAGCACAGTAGAGATTCATCAATCAAAAAGTGGAATTTAAGCAATATGTATTTCATGTCTGTTTATAACTTTCTTCCTATTTGTAATCCAATGTAGGTAGTAGAAACATCGTTCATGTTAGTGCAATGTTTATGCCAGATAGGTGGTTCGTAAAGATACACCCTTGTTTCATGAAAAGGGATAGTTTGGTGCAAGTATCAAGAAGCATTATGTCACAAGACAAACCATCCTATGATGACCTAGAAGACGCTACCTATCATGTTAGAAAAAGATGCCCCTAGTGCAGAATGACTTGATCCTAAGACAGAAATACGGACAAATCCCAAGCAAGGACAAGATTTTTGTAAGGAAACAAAGTCAACTCTTAGCACAAGTGTAATCATGAAGGTTTAGTATCAGCAATGCATTGATAGATGGAGCACAGAATACAAGTGACACCTGATTTCTAGGTTTTCACCACTTGGAAAAACTTTTATTCTTTTTGGCTACTAGGATGCCTGTTTTACTAGGTTGTCATCAAGGTACTTTTCTCTTTTTCATTTTTTTTTGTTATTTGTGCTTTTTTTTTAATGTTTTTGTAGTACCAAGGCGCATGTTTGCTAGGTTTTCACCAAGGATACCTTTCTTCAGGACTTTTTCCACTATTTTTGGATTTCTTCAGGATCAATTTTCTATTATTTTTGGTATTTTCTAAGAACTATTTACTGTACAGACTCTGCTAGCCAGATATCAAGTGTAGAACCGCTTCAAATGAAGATTATTGATAGGATTTGGAAGGACATATCCCTCATGTGTAGCCAGCTGATAGGCTCCAGTCCCAAAAGTAGCAGTGATAACATAAGGTCCCAACTAGTTAGGTTCAAACTTTCCTTTTTTGTTCTCGGTTAGGCTAGCTCTTAGGATTCTCTTTTAGGACGACATCCCCCACCTGAAATTGTCATAGTTTGACCTTTTTGTTGTACCCCTTGGACATATGTGCTTGGTACACTTTTAGGTGATTGAACGCCTATTGCCTATGCTCATCAAGTAATTCTAGTGCATTCACCCTATCGATGCGGTATTGCTCATCAATAACAAGACCTTGTAAAGATATCCGCAAAGATGGGATTTCAACCTCAATAGGTAATACTGCTTCAGTGCCATATACTAGGGAAAATGGCGTGGCTCCAGTTGGTGTTCTTATGCTTGTTCTATAGGCCCATAATGCCAGATTTAGTTGTAGATGCCAGTCTCTACCAGAATTACTCACAGTTCGGTGTAAGATCTTGAGAATATTTTTATTAGATGCCTCAGCCTGTCCATTACCTTGAGGGTAATAGATTGAGGAGCAATGTTGAGTGATGTGGAACTGTTCGCAAAGGTCATCAATGTATTGATTTTTAAATTGACCCCCATTGTCTATTATAATTGAAGAGGGTATCCCATATCTACAGATAATGTAGTTTAAAATAAACATAGCCACCTATTTGCCAGTGGCTTTGATTAGCGGCACGACCTTGAACCACTTCGTGAAATACTCAGTGGCCGTAATGATGAACTTGTGTCCATTTGAAGAATTGGGATATATTTGTCCAACCAAGTCAAAGGCCCATTACTGAAATGGCCAATGTGTAATGAAAGGTATAAATTCTCTGGCAGGAGCATGGATGAGATTTCCATGTGTCTGGCATTTATGACATGTTTTGGAAAATTGAATGGCATCTTTTTCCATGGTAGGCCAGTAATAGCCTACTTTGTGCAGTTGCTTTGCTAGTGAAAAGTCGTTTGAATGTGATCCGCATACACCTCTATGGACTTCTTTTAACGCACAATCTGACTCTTCAAGTTCTAAAAATCTAAGAAGTGTACTGTTGAGACCTTGTCGATATAAGTTATTAGTTATGAGGACATAACACGATGTTGTCCTAATTAAGGCTCTTTTTCATTTCGAGATAGAACATTGGGAGTGGTTTGGTTAGTTAGGTAGGCAATAATTTTAGCATACCGAGATTGGTCTGGGGTATTCAGAGCACAAATTACTTGGTATCCAAGGGTGTCAAAGGCTGGATAGGATAATTCTTCCACCAAGAAGTCATAGCAGAATTGATGTTCCTCCAGTTGTAATATGGACACCAATGTAGCCATAGCATCTGCAGCCTTATTCTCCGTTCTGGGTACTTGCTAGAATGTGATGAAGACAAAGTACTTCTTTAGGTCATCTACCAATTGCTTGTAGGGAATCTACTTCTCATCTTTTATCTGGTAATCTCCATTAACTTGATTGATAATGAGCTAGGAGTCACCATACATGTGTAACTCTACAATCTTCCATTCCATGGCAAGCTTAAGACTGTTTACCAATGCTTCATATTCAGAAATGTTGTTCATGCATGGAAACATCAATTTGTAGGTCTTTGGTATCTTGTAGCCTTGAGGAGTTATGAACAGAACACTTGCTCCAGAGCCTTGTTGTGTGAAACAACCATCAAAGTACATTTTCCATGGATACTCAGTTAGATGCATAATGGTTTCATCAGGGAATTCAATCCTTAAAGGTTCATTATCTTGAAGTGCTAAATCAACTAGTTGATCTTCAAGGACTTGTCCTTTAATAGCCCTCATGTCTACATACTCTATGTCAAATTCACTTAGAATGAGGACCCATTTTGCCAGACGTCCTGTTAATGCTATTTTTCTTAAAAGGTACTTTAGAGGATCGATCTTGGCAATGAGCCTTACTGTATGTGAGAGCATGTAGTGTATCAATTTTTGTGATGCGAAGACAACTGCTAAGCATGCTTTCTCAATAATGTTGTAATTGAGCTCATAGGAGACAAGTGTTCTACTGATGTACTAGATCACTCTTTCTTTCTTTGTTTCATCCTCTTGTGCTAATAATACTCCTAATGATGTGGCTGTAGCTGAAATATACAGGAGTAATGGCTTTCGATGAATAGGTGCCATAAGAATAGGAGGAGTAGCCAGGTACTCTTTTAATTCTCTGAAGTTGGATTCACAATGTTCATCCCATTTGAAGTGACCCCTTTATGTAGTAATTTGGTAAAGGGTTATTCTCTGTCAGCAAGTTGTGACATGAACCTCCTGATTGATTGAAGTCTCCGTTGTAATGTCCTCATTTGACTGATGTTGCATGGAGGATTCATCTCTAGTATAGCCTTGACTTTACCAGGATCTACCTCAATTCCCTTCATTGAGATAATAAACCCTAAGAGATTTCCTGATTGGACCCCAAAGACACACTTCTTTGGATTGAGCCTGAGTTGAAATTGTTCCATTCAATCCAATATCTTTCGTAAATCATCAATATGAGTGCTCCTTTCCTTGGATTTATCTAAGGTGTCATCCACGTAATCCTCCATGTTTTTATACATCATATCATGGATTATAGTCGTCATTGCTCTTTGATATGTAGCATCGGTATTATTTAACCCAAACGGCATGACATTCCAGCAAAAGGTTCCCCATGTGTATGTAAATGCAGTATTTCCTTGATCCTTGAGGGAAATGTTTATCTGATTATAGCCTGAGAAACCATCCATTAATGAATACATTTGGTAGCCTGCTGTGAGGTATATGATCACATCAATATTAGGCAGTGGGAAGTTATCCTTAGGACATGCCTTGTTTAAGTCTCTGAAGTCTGTATAGATCCTGGTAGATTTATCAGGTTTTGATACTGGGACCACATTGGAGATCCATCCTATGTAGGCAATGACTCTAATGAAGCCATCTTTCAACAATTTCTCTAGCTCTGCTTTTACAAGCAATGCAACATGAGGATGCATCTTTCTAAGTTTTTGTTTTACGAGTTTGATCTCGGGAGCTATAGACAAGTGGTGCATTATCAATTCAGGATCCACTCTAGGCATATCGGTATAAGACCACGCAAATTTGATCTTCTTCTCTTTTAGGAACTCGGTGAACTGTGTCTTCTCCTCTTCTGTCAAAGATTGTTCTAGGTGAACTATTTGAGGGACTTCAACTGTGCCCGAGTTAACAGGTTGTGTTGGTTCTATCGAAACTGGAGATCTTTCTTGAAAGTGCTTGGGGAGGATATCAAGAATCTCATCTTTTGGCACCTCTAAGAGGTTTTCACCATCAGATACGTCTTTTGTTTTTATTATTTTAGGATCTAACACTGTCGCAATGTAGTTTTCACTGTCAGTTCCCTTTTTCTTTTTCTTTTTCAATTTTTGACTGAGAAACTTGATATCCTCCCGTGACATGTTAACGCTCCTTGCACTGGTCAAAGAAGGCTAAGGTTCACAAGTGTTTAGATAGGTGGCCAAGGTGTAATCATTGGGGAAGTCAAGGATAGGAGTAGGATCTGTATTAGTCCAATCAATTAGGTCTAGATTTATCAAGGACAAGGAGTCAAACTCTGGGAAGGACAACATTGTGTTAGCATCAAGACTATTAACTGACATGACATGTCCTGTTGAGTTAAGTTCTTCGATGTTTAGATCAATAAGAGTTAGATAGACATTAAAAGGTTCAGTGTTAGTTATATGTGTACCAAACTCTAGTGACTTGTCAGTAGAACTTTCATCAGCATCTCTTCATAAAAGGAGGATTCTTGCTTGTTGCCTCTGAAGTTCTTCTAGACTTATGAGAACACCAGTCTCTCCATCAATGATTGGGGAAGGAACTCTTCCTCTGCTTCAGGAATATCACTATTATGGGGAGTAGTGTTAGGATGCTCGTTGAGTGCTGATGGAGCTACAAACATGTGAATCACATCTATTTTAATGTCCTCTGTGGCTACAGATAGCTCATCCCACTCATAATCATGAGAGTCAGCTACTTCATCATCAGACTTGTTTAAGAATTCTGCAATAGTTATTTGATGTACTTGATTAGCCACATGTGGATCAAAGTGTGGTAAATCAAGGACATGTGTGATTGTGACTAATTGCCCCTAGTTAGGATGTGAATATTATTATTGGGATGTTCTCTCAGTAGTCGTTGCTATCAATGGTACCTCTAGACCATCTGATGTTGTGTCTCCAACATCTTGAATAGGAGCCTGTGGTAACAAAGGTATGTGAATATCTTGTGGTACTTCAAAGCTTGGTACATAGTGCTCACCTTGATATTCGGGATTCTCTATGCCAACATGTAATAATCTTTCATAGGACCATTGTTCTAGTTCTATCTCTTCTATTTCATCACTCCCTTTGTCAGATATCAGACTATCTTTTGAAGTAGGCTTTTCATATTCATTATTAAACCCCAGTCCTATTTTGTCTCTAGTATTCCTGAATTCCATGTGCACAGGTTCAATAAGTCCTCTTCCTATGTCACTTAGAGGTCATTTTCCTTTGTATCCCATTTTCTTGAGGAGGTCGTATCCTTTACCATACTGTTCTGGGGATATTTCTACATGTTTGACCTCAGCTTTCGTTTGTTCTCCTTTGTAAGGCTAGTCCAAGATTGTATGTTCTTCTGTGTTATCTAAAGAAGATGTGGATGCCTTAACCATGCCAGTTGCTTTGTGAATTTCTATCTTTTGAGATGCAGAAGGTGTGACTGTCGAGGAAGGTTTTCCATAGGATCTTGGTGAAACTGGTATTTCTGTTAGTGATAGAGTCATGTCAAGCTTGTATTCTCCCATACCTGTTTCTTTGAGTTTTAAGGTTTTTCTGACATTTTTCATCACCATGTCCTTGGTAGTCTTAGGAGCAATCTCATCCATAGCTTCTTTATTATGTGGAATCATACTACCTACTTTGATATTGTTGCAAGTATAATTAGCATCTGCAAGAATTGTCACCTCCACCCCATTATGTGGGAACTTGATACACTGGTGGTAAGTAGATGGCACAACTTGCATTTCGTGAATCCATGGTCTCCCCAACAGGATGTTGTAAGCCAGGGGTAAATCCAGAACCTGATAGATGACATTTCTCTCAATCAGACCGACTCTAATAGGTAGAACAATAAGACCTTTAGAGGATCTTTCTTCCTCATCATAAGCTTTGATAGTGATTTTGCTTCTAGAGTCAATGGTCTGTTCTAAAAGACCCAGTTTCTTGATCAAATTAAGGGTACAAATATTCAATCATGTGCCTCCATCTATCAATACATGTCTAACTTGGGATTTATGAATGAGGACTTCAATATGGAGGGGTTGATTATGTGGATGTGTCAATGATTTATCATCCTCTTCACAAAAGGAGAGGTAATGTGGCGCTGAGATGTGATTGACCATCGCTTGGAATTTGTCTATATCAAGGTCCTTTGGTACATTTGTGGCATGTATGGCTTGTTCTAGGATTTCCCTATGCACTGTGGAAATTTTAAGCAACTCAAAAATGGAAATTTTAGTAGAGGTTCATTGCAATTGGTCCACCAAATCATACTTTGTTGCAGGAATAGTCACCATTTGTTTGGCTACTAGTTTAGGAAATAGTAACAATAGGAACCTTGGACATTGATGCTGGTTTTGGGGTGGAATTAGGTCCTTTGATCGTGACATGTGCTTGGCTCTGAGTCACCACATTCGATTGGAAAGAAATACCTTTGATTGTGACCACATTAATTGATTCAGTTTTAATGTCTAGCATATTGATCACATTATCATTATTGGAGTAGGTGTAGTTTACTTCATTACCTTTTCCTTTAGATGCTTCCCCTTTCTCATAATTAGGGAATGATTTTTTAAATGTTGTATGATCTCCGTTAGTGGTGTGTCCTTCCACTTTGATTTTTCCTCCTTCAATAAGGTCTTGGATAACATGTTTGAGTTTAAGATAGTTGTTAGTCTTGTGTCCTTTGTTCTTATGAAAGACACAGTAAGAATTATCATCCCACCACTTTGGTTTGAATTCTGGCTCCCATGGTTTGGAATATGGGATTGTGAGAACTTTGTTGTCTAATAATGTCTTCAAAACAATTTCAAGAGGCTCTCCCAAAGGATTAAATGTTCTATGAGGTTTGGAAGTCCATGGCCGACCTTTGCCATTATCATTGTTTTCTTTGGGTATGGAGGTCATTTTACCTTGGCATCTTTGCTTGCTTGCATGCTGTTAGTCAGATAGAACACCTTAGGTTTAGGACCAACATTGGATGCGTCTACTATATACTCCATCATTGACAACATTTTTTTTTTGCTTCCACCATTTAGGTTTGGAGTTGGAGTTGGAGTTGGTAGATTTGTTTTCACTTTGAAGAGTGATCTCTCCCTTTTTAACCATGACTTCTTTGATATGGATGGAATTTTTTATCATTCTGTTGAAGCTAGGGGAGTCTTGCATTTGCAAGGCGTAGTTTAACTCAGGTACCAAGTTATTGACAAAGATTTCCATTTTCATAGATTCGGGAATAGCTCTTGAATACCGTGCAAAGATATTCCTCCACCTTTGTAGAAAGTGGGTAAAGGATTCGCCAGTATTTTTTTTAGTGTTTCATAGGTCCATCATAGTCACATCATGCTGTATATTATAGGAGTAATGTTGGATAAATTGTTGAATTAAATCCTCAAAATTTCTGACCTTAGGTGTAAGCTCTGAGAACCATTCCATGGCATTGCCTCCTAGACTACCAGGAAAGAGCCGCATGAGGTATGTAGGATCATGCATGTACTCTATGCTAAGAGCACAAAATTCTCTAACATGGTCATGTGGATCGGTCTCTCCTGTATACTTGTTGTATTTTGGCCTTGCCACATTGGGAGGGAATGGAACCATAGTGACACTCTTGTCGAAAGGAAATGGACAAATGGAGTCCACGGAGTATTTCATTTTGGGTTTAGCCTTCTCATGCTTGAGAGTCGCAAGCTCTGTTTGCATTAAGCTAAGCTGTTTGGCGAGGATAGATACAAGAGTTGGTACCTCATTTTCCTTTAGTTGTTCCACATCATAATCCCTAGGTAACTTTACGCCAGTGGATGCTAGATGAGAAAGTATTTCTCTTTATCTTTGTCAATCATATTTTCCATTATCTTGTGGAGCCTCTTGCTCTATTTGAGTTTATCATATTATTCTTCAGTGATGTCTTCTTTGCTGCCCGATTCAATTATAGGATGGTCAAATGTGGGTTCTTTTTCTTCATCGATATCTTCGTTCTTTTGCTTTTTTCTATTGTCATATTCGTCATGGAGAGTCTAGACCGAGTAGGGAATTGTGAGATGTTTCTCCTTGAAAGTGTAGTGATTTAGGAGGTACTTTTGATCCTTTAGATGTGTACTTGTTGTGTCTTGTGTTAACTATGAAGTTGTATCTCAACTTTGTCAAAGTTTCCTGATAGTGTCAAGTAAAGTCTCAAATCGTTCAAGTGAGTGTGTCTAGGTAGAAGTGTCATTTATGTTTTGGTGGAAATAAATGATTCCAGTGTCAAAGGGTTAGAATGACCTAATAGTGAGCTAGGAATCAAGTTGTTGTAAAAATCGGATAGACCACATGTATTGAGATAGATTGTAAGAGTCTGACAGGACATACAAGGTAGACTTATGAAAAAGTTTTTGATACAGCCACAGTGAGACCAGAAAAAGAAACAAGGACATATTTAAAGAGTCAAAAGGGGATCCAAAATAAACTATCTTCATCTAAGAGGCAATGATGCAAATTCCCAAATTTTTTCAGTTTTGTCTTGGAAGTGCGTGAAGTTTGTTTGATTGAAGATCGCATTCTGAGATTTTTCAGTGAGTAAAAAAAAATGCATGTAGACCAAGGTGTGAATTTTGTTGCTTGTTTGAAAGTTTTATCTTTTTAATGATTTCAGTTACATCAAGCATTGTTGCATTGTTAAAGGGTGAACAAACACATCCTTATGCCCTATTTTCTAAGTAGAGAATGAAAATCCTTGCTCATTGACTTAGGTACACACTCAAATGCTAATCAGAATATGGCCATCACCAAGCACGCGATGGCTCTAATCATGATGCCATATTAGCCAACTCCAAACACAAGTGAGGGCATGATATGACGAGTGTCTTGGGGAAATTACTTTTTTCCTTGCACAAGGATTATCACCCTTTCGAGGATGAATCAGGTAGTTTATCTACAAAGTTCATTTTTTATGATGGGGCAATCCGTTTGAAACTGTCTCCCATGGAATTACACAAGGAAAAATTGAGGCATATAGCCCTATGAGTACTCGAATATGTGTAGTCTCGCAAGCAAGATTCAAGCGGCTCCGCTCTACACATACCCAAGCATGTTCAAGGAATGATGTCAAAATTCTGAGAACAAAACCAGCTCTATCTTCCAAGGCTTTGGCCTATGAGGAAGAAATTATTTATAATTAGTTGGAAGGGTTGGCATAAAACCTGTCCTCACTTGAGTCATTCTTGGGAGATATTTTCCTCAACCGGTAGGCCCTCTACTGTTAAATAAGTATACAAAGGATTGGAGAGCGTAGGATGTCTAGATTTCTTATTCTTCAAAAGAACAAGAGCATACTCTCCTAATCCATGTTGTTTTCTCCCAAAACATGCAAATTAAAGGTTCATTTTCTCAAGCTATGTTGAGCCTGGTTTAGATATTCCTAAGTTAATGAAAACAGAATGCGTGAAAGCAATTTTTGTTTGTTCATTTAACCACAGTTCTTTAGTGTTTTGCTTGTTCAATTACTGATTCCAAAATGAATTAAACGATTGAACTTGTTCATTGAGCCACAAAATTTTAATGCTTTGATTGTTCAGTTACTATCCCAAAACTAGACGATGAGGTTTTCTTTGTTCAATTACTCCAAATTCCTTTCAAATCATAAATTGACTTGTGAGTTTCTGATTTTCCTTAAAAAGGAAAAGAGCATATTCGTCTGGTCAATTTAGTATAAGATTGGAAAATGTCTTTAGTTTTGAAAGCATAAAAAAAAATAGAAGTCAAGATGAGGGATTAGCAATATGTAAAATCACAAGTCAGTATCCCTCTTTTCACTCTCTTAGCTTTAATAGCAATCTGCAAACACAAGTTAGGCTTCTAAAAATAGGATCACAATAACGAAAACAACCATGTTAGCAAGTTAGAAATCAAATTTGTCAATGACAAAACTCTGTATTTTTGCCCTATGGACGCTAGACAATATTTAGAGACCCAAAATGATAAAAACTGGAAATGATAAAAGTTTGACCTCAAACGATAATCTTCACCCCAAACGATAAGCCTTTTACGCAAAATGATAACACGTACCAAAAATGAAAAATAAGCTACCAAAAATGATTTTAAGGCCAAATTTTACCTTCCATAAATGCAACGGCAGATGATATTAAAACTCCCAGAAATGATAAAATATATACCACAGATGATAACTTGCTCCCGAAAATGATAAAAGATTGACCGGAAACGATAAGTTGCTCCCGAAAATGATAAACTACCTGTAAATTTTGAAAATGTCAAGGGCAGAGAGAAGAATTTTGTAAAATTTCAAGTAATCTTGCCCCACAATGGGCGCCAGAGATGTGTGTGATTTTTGTACCTGTTAAGAGAGACACAACACTTCAATAGATCATTGCATTAGTGAAAACAAGGGGTTAGCAAGCATAGAAATCACCAAAATCGATCTATTGCTTCCTATCTAGGAGTATGAAAAATGACATAATAGCCCTCAGATTATGCATATTCCAGTGACATATACAACCTAAGAATGGAAGATTTAAATAAAAACTAAACTAAATGATTAAGAAACATGCATTCTAGCTCTAGAAATGAAGATTATAGCAATACAAGCAAGAAAGAAGATAAAATGCAATATGAAAGTCCTAAAATATGAGCAAGCATGAGTTTTCTCCTTCAATCCTCCAAATATGGGCAGCATAAGAATGCTTTCAACTCTTCAAAATTAGGAGCATTACAACAATCAACAATAAAAGACTTCAAAGTTAAGGGCCATTTGAGCTCAAAATCCATCCTATTTATAGAAGAAATGGAGGAAGGGGAAAAGACTCTAGAAGGGATGCCATTAATGAGGGTGTAAGACTCATTAATGAGGAGTGTGAAAGAGAATGTGTAAGATACATTAGTGCTTCATTAATGAAAGCATTAATGAGGTATGGGTGAGGGTTTAAGGTCAAGCTTGATAACTTTGACTTTAGGGGAGGGTTGAATTCCTAATCACAGATTTAGGAATGTGACAAGCTTAAGGGTAGCTTAGGATTAGGATCGGGGTTTAAGATAGGTGATTAAGGAGATAGAGATGGGAGGAGAGAGAATGAGTGGAGGGGGGATTAGCTAATTAAGAAGAATTAGCATGTGAGAAGGGGTTGGGATGAGTTCAAACTCATGGTTTGATATTTTGAGATTGGTTAGGTTAGAGGGAATATTAATAAAATGAATTGTTGTAATAACATATTCACTCAATAATAGGGATTTAATTAATTATTTAAGCTTTTGATTGCTTTGTGATAATTAATTAGGACTATAGCCAAATTGAATCAATTAGGCTAGGGGATTGATTTTACAAGTGATGAGGTATAATTAGGATTTTATTAATTCCCTTTAAATTAATTACCTTAGCCAGGTTATGATTTGAATTGATTGAATTGAATTGATTTGATTGGATTGGATTAGCTAAAGTGATTAATGTAAATTAGTGATTAGATCACTTAGGAGATTAAATCTTATTTGAAAGAATTATGCCAGCCGATTAAAGAGTTGTCTGGACATAATTGGGGGTATGATCACACTTAGGGAAAATAGGGTCTATGGTCATAGCAGACCAAATCTAGGTGGTTACAGGAGTAAGTTCTCAATTCTTGTTCAAGGATCTGCTATTTTTAAATCTATTTGGAAGGCCTGGGAGCATGTTAGGGTGTTCTTCCCTAACTTGGCTTTCCATGATAACAACCTCCTTCATGGTGAAAGGTCCATTTGGTAGAACCTCTGCCTAAATGGAAAACCCCTCACCCTCTCCGAAGGATGCTCTGCCAGGTCTTGGGCTAGTATGAGCATCTCTCAACTCATAGACCTCTTTGAGCATGATAGACTTATCTCTTGGGAAGTTCTCATATCCAAATTTAACATCTTCTACTCTCATAAAAGACTTACAATATGATTTTTAGAGCCTGCGATGACATCCTGGATACTTGTTTGATTGACTCCCACATATTTCTCGCTCTTAAGTGACCAGATGGTACTGTTCTGTCCAAAAGTAAAGTTAAAAATATCTACAAAGTTATTGCTCATAATGACTTCATTATTAAGGATGCAAACAATCTTTGGTAGTCTGATTTAGATGTTGGCTCTTGAAAAAATACTTTGATATCCTTTGGAAAAGCCCGATTGATCACAAGATCAAGTGCTTTAAATGACTTATGATGCTTGACAAACTTCCTTTGAGAAAAGATAAAAAATTTATTGAATTTTGTAATATATGTAAGATTCCTGATTCTTGTAGGCATATTTTACTTGATTTTTCTTTTGCTAAGGAAATTTGGCTCATGTTTGGTATATCTTATCCTAAACATGTTAACATATTTGAGATTATCACTAGCTTCATTTGTGGTTTAAAGAAGGATAATAATTTATTTTGGAACACTCTTTCCTCTAACATTTTATGGCAGATTTGGAAAATTAGAAATGAAGACAGGTATCAAAACATTCCCAGGATCCTTACTGAGTCTTTTTTTGAAATCATACATTTTAAAATTTCCTCGTAGGTGCTTATTAACATGATGATCGAGCGGGAAAAGCTGAAAAGATTTATGAAAATGCGTCACTCTACTATGTTCATTTTCGAGATGAAGGATGGCTATGAGTGGAGGAACAATATGGAAAACCTTGCTGCTTTTGAAAAAATGGTGAAGAAAATTAATATAGAAATTAAGAAAAACAAGAAAGCCACCTATGATGACAAAATTCTAATGCTGGCTCAAATCTAAGAGAAAAAGAATATTGTTTGGATGGAAGGACTCCATGGCTGGACTTCTTGGGTTGAATCTTATGATGTGATTCTCCACTAGCTATGGATGTTGTTGTGCTTCCTTTTGTTATTATCAACTATGATACTTTGATACTCTCGTTGTGAGGTGCTTCCTCCCCTCGTTATGATGTATATCTTCTTGTTTTGATCCCATTATACTTAATACAAGAAATTTTATACAAATTTATAAATATTTATGAACATTTATAAATATTTAAATCTATATTTATAAATATTTATACACATTTGTAAATATATATGTAAATTTATACATATTGATTTATTTTTATAAATATTTATACACATTTATAAATATATATAAATGGGTATATGTATAAATATTTATAAATATGTATAAATGGGTATAAACATGTGTATGAAAATATTTATAAATATGTATAAATGGGTATAAACATTTATAAATGTGTACAAAATATTTATAAATGTATATAATATGAATAAATATTTATATACATTAATATATATTTATACACATTTTTAAATATTTTGTACACGTTTATAAATATTTATATACTACCTTATATATACCTATATATAATACGTCAAGAGTAATCCTTCTCGAGTGCACCTTTTTTTCATGTGGATTAGGGTTGATTAAAATAGGCACCTCAAGAAGGATTTCTCTCGGCGTATTATATATATAGGTATATATAAGCTAGTAGTAGTCGCCACGCAACATGGAAGACATTTTATGATTAATGGTTATGGTTAGAGTTAGCGTTAGGTTTAGGGTTAGGGTTAGGGTTAGGGTTAAGGTTAGAGTTAGGATTATAATTAGAGTTAGGGTTAGGGTTGGGATTGGGGTTAGGGTTAAGGTTACAGTTAGAGTTAGGGTTATTATTAGGGTTAGGATTATAGTTAAGGTTGGAGTTAGGTTAGAGTTAGGATTATAGTTAGAGTTAGGGTTAGGGTTAGGGTTAGGCTTAGGGTTAGAGTTAGGATAATAGTTAGAGTTAGGGATAAGGTTAGGGTTTGGGTTAGGGTTACAATTAGAGTTATTAGGATTAGAGTTAGGGTAACAGTTATAGTTGGGGTTAGGGTTAGGGTTAGGGTTAGGTTTAGAGTTATAGCTATAGTTAAGGTTAGGGTTAGAGTTAGTGTTATGGTTAGGGCCAAACTTAGTGTTAGCATTAGCGTTGGGGTTAGGGTTAGGGTTAATGTTAAGGTTAAGGTTACAATTAGGGTTAGGGTTAGGGCTAGGGTTAGAGTTATTTTCAAGGTTAGGGTTATAGTTAGAGTTAGGGTGAATTTTAACCATTTTAATGTATGATTATGGGTTTGGATTAGGGTTTGGATTAGAGTTAGACTAATGTTTAGGGTTAGAGTTAGGGTTAGGGTTACCGATAGGGTTAGGGTGTTTTTTACAGTTAGGGTTAGGTTTAGGGTTACAATTAGGGTTAGGGTTCATATTAGGGATAGGATTCTTTATACAATTAGGGTTAGGGTTAGGGTTAGGGTTAGGGTTAGGGTAAGGGTGACTTTTACAGTTAGGGTAAAGGTGACTTTTACGGTTAGGGTTAGAGTTATTTTAGAGTTAAGGTTAGTGTTAGTGTTACAGTTAGAGTTAGGGTTAGGGTTAGGTTTAGGGTTAGGGTTATAGTTAGGATTAGGGTTAGGGTAAGGGGTAAGGTTAGATTTAGGGTTAGTGCTAGGGCTAAGGTTAGGGTTAAGGTTAGGGTTAGGATTAGGGTTATGTTGACTTTTACAGTTGCAATGTACGATTATGGGTTTGGATTAGGGTTAGGATTATAATTAGAGTTAGGAGTAGGGTTGGGGTTAGCATTAAGGTTACAGTTAGAGTTAGGGTTAGTATTAGGGTTAGGATTAGGGTTATAGTTATAGTTAGGGTTAGGGTTAGAGTTAGAGCTAGGATTATAGTTAGAGTTATGGTTAGGCTTAGGCTTAGGGTTAGAGTTAGGATTATAGTTAGAGTTAGGGATAGGGTTACGGTTAGGGTGACAGATAGAGGTATTGGGATTAAGGTTAGGGTTAAAGTTAGAGTTATTAGGATTAAGGTTAGGGTTACAATTATAGTTAGGGTTAGGGTTAGGGTTAGGGTTAGGGTTAGAGTTAGGTTTAGGGTTAGGGTTAGGGTTAGGGTTATGTTGACTTTGCATTTGCAATGTAGGGTAATGGGTTTGGATTAGGGTCACAATTATAGTTAGGCTTATGGTTAGGGTTAGAGTTAGGGTCAGAGTAAGGGTTAGGATTATAATTAGAGTTAGGGTTAGGGTTGGGGTTGACATTAGGGTTATAGTTAGGGTTAGGGTTATGATTAGGGTTAGACTTAGGGTTACAATTATGGTTAGGGTTAGGGTTAGGGTTAGGGTTAGGGTTAGGATTAGGGTTAGAGTTATGGTTAGGCTTAGGCTTAGGCTTAGGGTTAGAGTTAGGATTATAGTTAGAGTTAGGGATAGGATTAGGGTTAGGGTTACAGTTAGAATTATTAGGATTAGGGTTAGGGTTACAGTTATAGTTAGGGTTAAGGTTACGGTTAGGGTTAGAGTTATAGTTAGGTTTAGGGTTAGAGTTACAGTTATAGTTAGGATTAGGGTTAGAGTTAGTATTATGGTTAGGGTTAGAATTAGTGTTAGCATTAGGGTTGGGTTTAGGGTTAAGATTAGTTTTAGGGTTAGGGTTAGGGCCATGTTTAGAGTTATTTTTAGGGTTAGGGTTAGGGCTAGGTTTAGATTTATTTTTAGGGTTAGGGTTAGAGTTAGGCTTAGGAATAGGGTTAGGGTTAGAGTTATTTTTAGGGTTAGGGTTAGAGTTAGAGTTAGGGTTAGGGATATGGTTAGGGTGATTTTTATAGTTAGGGTTAGGTTTAGGGTTACAATTACAGTTAGGGTTAGGATTAGGGATAGGGTTCTTTTTATAGTTAGGGTTAGTGTTAGGGTAAGGGTGATTTTTACAGTCAGGGTTAGGGTTAAGGTTAGGGGTAGGTTAGGGATATGATGTACACTTTAGGAATAGGGTGTATGGTGAGGGGTAGGATTCATATCATCTTAATGGTTAGATAAATGGTTAGGGTTAGGGTAAGGGTTATAATTAGGGTTAGGGTTAGTGTGTAGGGTGAGGTGTAGGATTAGCATTATCCTAGGATACTAGGTTCACCCCTAGACCCCCCCAGACCCTAGAAATTTTGAACCAGTTTGGGGTCCAATTCCGGTTCACCTGTGGGTCTGGGATTTCTGGGCAGGGTTCAATTTTTGGACCAAATTTGAACCCGGGTTGCCAGGTTTCAAACCCGGGCAAATTTCACTTAAAAAATCAAATTTCATGCGAAGTTTGGATGAATTTCGCGCACGGTTTGAGTAAAAATGTTTTTTTTATGACTTAATTTATAAAAATTTGGCGTCCACAACCCTAAAAAGGTGAGTCTAAAGGCTTTTTTTACTTCTAATTCTCATTTGTGGTGTGCAAATAGGTTTCCACCCCAAATATTTGACATTGTCAAACTTGGGCTCGGTGAAAAATAACTCTCCATGCCTTTATAAAATAATTAAAATCAGTTGAGCTTTCAGGGGCAGCACCCCCAAAAACCCCTGCGAGGGCGCTGCCCCTCGACCCCACCTTGTACTACGATAGGGAGCGCACAAGGGGCGCTGCTCCTAGACCCTGCAAGGGGCGCTGCCCCTTGACCCTATCTTGGGGTCTTTGCCCGCAAACCCCCATTTAATAATTTGGGGTGGAAACTGCACCAATAAAAGGGGAAAATTAACCTTTAAGTCTTATTAGGCTCCATATAGAAGATGATGATGATGATGAAGAAGAATATCAATAAATTATTAATCCATTAGTTGAACTTCAAACAATGATACTTGAACTAATGTTTTGATTTAATTTTAATGTTTTGAATCTTTGATGTTGAAATTGAACTTGAAGTATATGATGGTATGATCATGGATTCATGATTCATGATGCTATAATTATAAATTTACAAGTGTTTTTATTGTTTAAATGTTTACTTTTTATGATACTATGTGACATTCTAATCTTAACTCATGCTTTTAGGCTGCATAAATATCAAAAAATATATATATATAATTACATATTTTTGTACTAACAAACCCGAACCCAAAAACCCCTTTTTCAAAATTTTGTCGTACCAGCGAACCGATTCTTCAAACTCAAACCCGAACCAGCATCCTAGGTATTATCTTAATGTTTAGAGTTAGCGTTAGGGATGGGTTTGTAATTTAGGTTAGGATTAGGGTTATAATTTAGATTATGATTAGAGTTAAAATTTAGGTTAGGGTTAAGGTTATAGTTAGGGTTGCAATGTTTTTTACAGTTAGGATCTATGATTATGTGAACTTGGTTAGGGTTAGAGTTAAAGTTAGGAGTGGGGTTAGAGTTATGGTTAGGGGTAGGGTGATTTTTATAATAAGGAATACGGTGTAGGGTGAAGGGTAGAATTAGTATCATCTTAATGGTTAGGGATAGGTTTACAGTTATGTTCACGGTAAGGAGTATAGGGTTAGGGTTAGGAGTTAGGGTCACGATCATAGTAGGATTAGGGTATACATTTTTTAGTTAGAAGTGGTATTATGTTAACGATTATGGTTATAGTTAGGGTTATGGTTGGGGATAAGGTTAGGGTTAGAGTTATGAGATGATTAGGGTTGTGGGTTTAAGTTTATCTCATTGTTAGGTTTGAGTAAGATAAGGGTTTAGGTTTATGTCATTGTTTGGTTATGGTAGTCTATAGTTTTCCTATGACCTTATGATTAGGGTTTAGGGTTTATATTTATGATTAGGCTTATGATTAGTATCATAGGCAATGTAACATGTAGTGTTACGATTCGGGTTCATATTATACTCTAAGTTAGCACTTAATATAGTTAGGGTTAAAATTAGGGTTACCCTTAGGATATTAGGTAGTAGTTAATATTGTTAGGGTTATAACTATTGTTAAAATTAGTTTTTTAGATAATTCTTATTATGGTAGGTTTAATTGAAGTTTAGTATTTCTCTTAATTTTATTGTTACATTAGACAAAGTTACAATGAATATTATCATTACGATTAGGATTATAGTTAGAATTTGTCAATGGGTTTGAGAAAAAATTGAGTTCCTCACATACTAAACCCATATGTCCATTGTAATTAAAAGCATCCTATTTATGGTACACATTTTGAAAGTCGTTAATATTACAAATAAAGAGTTCAACAAAACATGTTGCAATACCTTTCAAGCATAGCAGTACACATGACTTCAATATCAAAAATAATTTATTTTCGCTTGTTAATCAAAATCACATAAATGAAAGGGAAAATATAAGTCTCATTACAACTTTTCAAATGAAGAGAGAAGTGTCATGGCCAAGATAAGAACTGACTATATATAAAACAATTATCCATAATGATGTAAGTACATCACATATTCTTTAGTGATTAGCATGGTATTGCGACCTTTATTTGAAATATGATCATGATACACTTCTTTCATCATTAACGGAAATGCATATACTTTTGCACATGTTTCACGTACAAATTTTGCAACATCTTCCATCTTTAGTATTTCTAATTCCTCAACATTGTCAATGGATAGTGTTGCATTCTCAACAGCTTTGATCATGTTGGTGCAGGACTCTAGAATTATTCATGCACATTTGTCCACATTAGTTTCATAGAAATCATTTGAGGCCACAGAAGCAGCTGGGCTCGTAACCATTATTTTTGAATCTTTATTAGAGGCATCCACAGGTTGTATGTTGTACTACAAAATTGTAAACAAACATTAGTATATAGAAATATTCAGAAGAAAAGTATAGATGATTCTAGAAAAAAACTAAATAAATAATGTTTAGTAATATATAATAGGGAAAAATTAGTGAAGATGCTTAAAAACTAAGAAACGAGTTGACACATTGTGATGAAATGTTAGAAATAATCATTTTAACAACCATAAGGAATAATAGATAATGAGCTAATTATGTTGCATTGATCATGTTGAACTTTATTTGATATTTAGTGTGCAATAGTGTGTATGAATTCCAATAACTTATTATTATTTAAATTAAAATTCAAACTGGATATCACAATGTGATTTATCATATAAATTATTGATACACATAGAACCAAATGTGAAGATAATTTTAAAATATAATATAGTAATTTATTGCCTTAGAATAATGGAGGGCAAGTTTCATATAATGTAGGTAAACAATTAATAGTTTATTTCTTAATAGAAATTTAAGAATACATCAATAGAGTAGATCATTGATTTTCAAGACATCTGAGTCTGATTTCTTCTACTTTTCTTTTTGAAAGTTGTTTCCCTTTTTTTATTTTTTTATACGGTCATATGTGAATGGTAGCATTATCCTCAAGCCTTCTAGAGACTTTACATGAGATACAACCACAAATTTCAATCGTGCTATTTCTCTAGGGCCTATATCAACTGTGGATTTTGCAAGAGTTAGTCCTTGAGCCTTATGAATTATCAATTCCCATGCCAACCTTAATGGTAATTGAAAGGTTCTACCCCTCTGTACTGGTGCTATTAGAATTATTTTTAGATCGTGGTCATCATATGGTATTCCAGAATAATTATCAAATTCAACCATGACATATGCTAGTGGTTCAAGTGGACCTATTCCTGGTTTGTACACAATATGTTGGATGTATCGCAATGCTCCATTAACAAGACCGACTTTTATTCATAGATTTATAGTCAACATCACCCTTGAATCCTTACTGAACAATAACTCTAGATCAAGTTCTTCAATTAAGAAATCTTCAATTGTATTAGCATTCCTTGACTTAGTTGCAAGACTACGTGCAACATGATGTCATAAAGAATACAACATCCTCGTGTTAGTGTTATTAACATTGTCATTTGTTGAGAACAAATGCAATTTCTTGTCAAACTCAACATTTCTTGTAGCATCTAACCTTATAGGTATTCTCATCATAAGCAAGTTCCAGTCATCTATTATTGGATTTGCATCTCTCACATTTGTTAGAAGCTGACGAAATCTTTGTTGTTGGATATTTTTCTCCATCTTGCCTAAATACTTTATCCAATGTAACCGCTATTTTGAATTCTTTCCAGAGTAACTTTTCCCATCTATTTCTATCATAAGCTAGTTTATCATTGAATGGAGGTAATTGGCATAGATCACCAACCAAAATAATAGATATACCTAAAATAAATACACAAAAATATTTTGGAGACTATCTACAAACATCATAAAAAAGGTAGTATATACTACAAAAATGTTTTGGAGTATTTATTATATAGGTATATCTAAGCACATAAATAGCATCAATACCAAAAATGAAAGGAATACCTGCAAAGTTCATGTCAGCGCTTTGTAGGAATGCTTGTCTGAGTCAACAATCTATATTTTCCAGCAAGTTTTGACCAATGAAGCTCATTTTATCAATCAAAATATATTTGATATGGGTCATTTCTTCTTGAAAACTTATAAGCTGTGTCCCTTTTAACTGAGTAAAATCTTTAATTGGTATTCGTAGCTTTGAATGAATTGTAGAGGCTCTTATATTGAAAGTTGCAACTCCAGTTGGTGAAAGTAATAAAAGTGGAGAAGCACCTAGCATTGCTGCCATCTGAAGAGATTGACTGATGGTGCCAATTAGATAAGGCTTTCTTGTTCCTGCGGTGCCTTGAATTATCATAAATATGACTGGACCCACAAATATGACTTCATTTGTATCAGAATCAAATTCCATGTGAACTGTCTTCAATCTGTTAAAAACATTCTCATCAGAATTTCTTGGCAAGTCATTGAGATCATCTTCATCAATTCTAATATTTGCATAAAAATTGTCATGGTCTACTTTGTATTTCAATGCTCTGTACACACAATCTCTATTTACATTAAGGTTATAACATGTGCCATGTTGATCCCTTCTACGAACAATAATGATTAGAAAATGCTCAATTATATGTGGTAAAACTTTGGAAACTTATTCTACATGTTGGGGAAAACTTATAGTGTGTCCTTTGTACTTAAACTAACCACCAGTTGCGTGTGTAACTTGGAGTATAGGGATGGCATGTGCAATCAACATCTCTTCAACCTAAGTCAAATTTGCAAGCTCTTCTGGTTGACAACCAGTGTCCATATTGTTTGAATATGAAAACCTATGAGTCTCCTCTCTTGTCGGCACCTGTTGCATATAGGACCTTCACAGGTGTGATATAATTTCATTCCAAGATACGACTCTTGACAAACATAACACAAATTTGAAGTCTTCAAACTATCTTTTTAATGTCTAAACTGCATTTAGAATCTTCTAAATTCAAATTGAAGTAGACCATTTGGGTTTGGAAATTTTTCTATAGCACCTTCCACATCTACATTCATTTGTACTTCCCTCCCATGTTGTGGTGTTTCTGGCATACATTCTATGGATGTTGACTTTTCACTTTTATCATTTAAGTGAATGTTTTGATTAAGTGGATGGTTAGATGTCTCACCTGGTTGGGGATCACCTTGCTAGCTTTCATGTCTTTCTTCACTTGGAACAGGAGGGAGTTGTTCAAAATTTTGTTGATGATTGTCTCTTTTAACATTTATTTCATCTCTATTTTGAATTTATAATTGTTGTACTGTTACTTTTGCCCTTCTTCTACCAGGCCTCTTCCTGTCAAGTTCATTTTGTCTTATTTTGTGTTGTTCTCTTTGACTTTCTATCATTTATTCTTTGACGTCTACGATAGTCTTTTTTATATTGTCTTCGATATTCTCTTCTTTGCTCGTTTGATTCAAAGTTCAATCTTGGTCTCACCATAGCTACCATCGAAGAAAGGTAGAGTTAGAAACTTAAAAAAAAGTTCATACATTTAATATTTAATAATATTGCATTCTTAAAAGATAATAGGTGTTCAATATTAATTCCCATAATTGTATATATATATATATATATATATATATTCATTTATATATCATATATATATATATATATATTGTGAATAAGTAGAAATGGTTGCATTGGTTTGGAGATATAAGGAAAATTATAATATAAAAAATATATATTTATATTATTAAAGACAATGAGAGTAAATTAATTATAACAATCATAGAAACTTGGAGACAATAAGAGCCAAAATATTGTAAAAACATCAAAATAAATATATTAGAAAAATAATGAGAATTGATATCTCATTTATAATACAAAACCAATGGTACCAAAAATATATACCCCCCCTTAGACGGGTAGTGGATCTCAAAACAAAATAGAACATAGAAATATTCAATTCCATTCTCTTCCTCTCCATTCACCTTCAATCCAATCTTGACCAATACGTAATTTGGAGTGTGAGTAGGGTTTAAGAGTATTTGTTTTAGGGAAGTATACTTCATAGAACTCCTCATGACTCAGAGGTGAAATAAATCTATCAGCAATGACACCCCTCCACCAAGTGTTACAATCGAGTGCATCAATAGCTAATCCAAGGGGTATATGACGAGGAATATTTAACAATGGTAGAATGGGTCTGATAAATTGGACAAATATCTCCTCTACGAGGGGATCTTGACTCCATTCATTCGTGATAAAGTGATCATATTGAACATAATATTTTGGGTGATTAGAATTCAGTACAATATCAATAATAGTTCCTTCGAACCATGCACCCTCAAAACCCTCTTCGTCAGTGCATACTTCAACCTTCAGGCCAATGATATCCTCCATTTTCAAGATAGTGTATGGTTACACCAAAAAAAAATTCAAAATATAAATTAATCATAATCATATAAGAACTTATAGTATAATTCTTTCTTTGATATTAATTTAGAAAATACTAATTTTATATTCATTCAATCTTATTTTAAAATCTATATCTACACTAAAATCATGAATCTATATTAAATATTAAAAAATATATTGAAGATTAAAACTATATTAAAATCTATATTATGGAATGATTTTTTAATATTAAAATGTACATCAAAATTTATATTAAAATATATATTAAATTCTAAACTAAAGAATGGAACTATATAGTGTAATTTTTTAGAAATCTATATTAAAAAATAAAACTATATTTTAAATGAAATATAAAATTTCTATACCCATTAATTTACATCAAATATAAAATATGGTGGCATTGCCCTCCACATTTTAAATTTTGTTAAAAAAAGTACTATATCCATTAATTTACATCAAATATAAAATATGACGGCATTGCCCTCCACATTTTAAATATTGTTAAAAAAGTACTATATCCATTAATTTAAAAAACATTACTATATACCCTAATATTGTATTTTGATTTTCTAATATTAAGAAAAATATTTATAAATCTATAGTTACATTAAAATCGTGAATCTATATAAAAACATGTATTGAATATTGAAACTATATTAAAATCTATATTATGGAATGAATATTTAATATTTTTATTTTTATCGGTAATAGTTGAGTTTTTTTTTTTATTGATATTAAAATATGGAATTTACATTTCAAGTATGTAGAGCCAATGCCACATATTTAGGTTACCGGTCAATTCACCTAGTATTAAAAACCAAACATAGCAGAAAAAACCAAAAATGGATGCATTTTCTTTGCATCAGTCACCCTAAATCTATCTGCCTTAGTTTTTTCTGGCCTATTTCACTACAGCATTTACATTCACATTTTCCTTTTAGAGCCTCATCTTAGGCGATAGTTCTTTTACAAAAACC
Organism: Thuja plicata; assembly: GCA_018584345.1. Classification (NCBI taxonomy): domain Eukaryota; kingdom Viridiplantae; phylum Streptophyta; class Pinopsida; order Cupressales; family Cupressaceae; genus Thuja; species Thuja plicata. Next base: position 83,386 of record MU224422.1, read on the forward strand.
ACATGCAAAATGGGGATGGATTCCCAATTACATATGCAGACAAAAAGGATTTTTTCTCAGCTTCCCCGGCTGGGTTTCGTTTTACAAAAAACTAACAGGAATTTTTATATTTTTTATATTTTTAAAACATTCTGGCCACCTTACTTACTTTCATCCCTGGCTTCGTCACCCTTGGTGCATCCGGTTTGCATTCCTCACCGTTCTTCTTCTCCGGGGAACTTGCGCATTTAGAGCCACAGCAGGGTCGTCGGGTGGTGGTGGGTGCTCCCTAATAGCCACTTTAATGGTTTCCCACCCTATAAATCTTTCCATGCTATAGTTGTCTTTGTTTATTCCCCACGGCCACCTTATAAATGGGATGATGCCTTGCACTCTTTCCTGGTCCTCATCTGCTATTCCTTTGGTGATGTTGAAACCTAGGCCTGGCCACGCCCATTCAAGGAAAGAATCCAAACCTTCCAGCAGGTCCATGTCAAATAGCTCCATGATGACCTCCCGTGTCTCCTCATGCTTGATTCCAAGTTCAAGCGCCCATGCCAACATGGAGGGAATGTCAACATTCAGACGTCCTCTATGGGTGGCAGTGATGAACTCCAGACCTAGTGTTTCCATCAGTGCATCTTCTAAGTCTTTGGAAGACCACTTCATAAGCTTGCGAACCCAGTTGACCTTAATTTCACCAAAGAAGCCTTTTTGTTGTTTATACTTCCTTGGTTTCAATGTAAAAGTCGCCTCCATCTTTTTAAGCTCCAGACCTGTGTTCAAAGAAAACTTTGCAGTGTTTGTTAGTTTCGCAAAAATGCAGAAGAAAAACCTTCATTTAAAGGGAAATAGGAGGATATTGATCTTTGTGCAGATCCCTATCATTTGATTTGGCATAAATGGTGGATTTAATTGTTGATGTTTCCATCCCATCCGCATCCCACTTCTGAATGAAATTTTTTCCTTCCGCCCATGGCTTGTCCTTGTGATGATTGCTTGCGTACGGATCAAAGTTTGAGGCACGCACATTAGGCATTTCCTTTATATGTTTTTGTAAATATGACATCACAACTACATTTATTAGGGTCTGGACATAAATTCCCTTTATTGCTGCCATGAATTTTATTGATTTTTTACCTGAAATTTTATTGATGAAACTGTCATTTCAATAATCAAGAAAGGGTATTCTGTCTTTTCGACCATGAAGGAATATGATCACCCCTTGTCCTCCTTTTTGTGTTTTTATTTTCTAGTGGCATTGGCCATAGCACAAGTTGCACCCACTAGAAATCCTTATTCCTCCTCATCTAGAGTGATGTCAGTAAAGGTTTCGAAATGATTATTTCCTTCTATTTCAAAATTGGCCGCCCAATTTGATAAACAATCTGCCTCTATGTTTCCTGTTCTTCTAACATGTGAAATTTTAAATTTCTCATAGCTGTTGAGAAGTGTTGTTATTTGTTTTACAAAGGGTTGTAGGTGCCAGGCCCATATTTTTCCTTTTTGAATGGCTCCAATGATGATAGTCAAATCTCCCTCTAGATGGATATTTTTTACCCCTAGCTTGAAACCCATTTTGACTCCAAGCATAGCTGCCTTTACTTCTGCCAGATTATTGGTTCCTTCTGGAATTCTTTATGTTTCAAAGGCTAATACATTGCCCTACTAGTCTCTTGCAATATCTCCTATGCCAGATATTCCGGGGTTGCCTCTCGAGGCCCCATCAAAATTTATTTTGCACCACTCCTTGTCAGGTGGTTCCCATTTAACACCTACCTTTTTCTTATGATTTTTATGATGTGAACAGTTTCCCCAGGAGTGGATTTTGATGCCAAGCCAGTTGCCCTAAATCCTTGAGTCCCAATGGGTGAAGGGGCACTTCATTGATTTGCTATTTGCTGCTGTAGTTACAATTTCTTATATTGAATTGTTTATTCTACTTTTGAGCTTAGCTGAGCTTTCTTTTTGTTCTCTAAAAACTCTGTGATTCCTTTCTTTCCAAACTTCCCATAGTAGGGATGAGGGTGAAATGTCCCAAATTGAATCAATTTTAGACCAACCCAATGCACTAGGCCACCCTAGTAAAGTCCCAGAGAGGGTGTTGTGGAGAGGACCCTGCCATCCTAGTTTTTGTTGTGTCATTTTCCAACAAGATTGTGCTATATTATAGTTGAGCAGGAGGTGATCAACATCCTCTTCAGCCTCATCACACATTATACATTTTGTGGGTCCCATGAAACCAAGTTTTTTCCTTCGTTCCCCTGTAAGTATTCTTCCTCTGGAAGCAAGCCATGTGAAAACCCCCACTTTGGGAAGGCATTGTTTGTTCCAGCATAGTCTCGATGGCCATTGTTCTTCTCTATCCTCTTTTTCCAAAAGTTGGTATCCTAATTTCACTAAGTATTCTCCCCTTTTAGATGCACACCAAATCACTCTGTTTGATTCAGTGGTAATGAGGATTTTCCTCTCTTTCAAAATTCCAATCATTATGTCTTTCTATTGTTCTGATAACTGCTCCTGGTTAACTGATTTCCACTACCATTCTCTGTCATGTGCTTCTTCTATTGGTTCAATATAGTCTACTATATGCTCCCCCCAGGCCCGTATGAAATATTTTTTTAAATCATGGTAATCCCCATTATTTTTTAGTGTTGGGAGTCCGTTCCAAGACTCATCCCAAAACTTTGTTGATTGCCCATTCCCAACATTCCATGAGATATGGTTCGTAATTATCTGCCTGCATGAGGTGATAAAGTTCCACATTGAAGACCCTCGGGGGGGGGGGGGTTCTANCCTCGGGGGGGGGGGGTTTCTAATTGTGAGTATGTGGTTGTCAGTTGATTTGTCAAGGTATTTTTCTTTGAGGATGTTGGCCCACATGCTGTCTAGTTTCTGGTTTATCTCCCATATTAATTTTGCCCCCAGTGCAGTATTCATAAGTTGCCAGTTTCTGATTCCTGCTCCTCTGACTTTTTTGGGTTTGCATACGTTATCCCATGCTAACAGTGATATTTTATCCTCCTATGATGATCCATTCTAGAAGAACTTCTGCATACGTTGACTAATTTTGTTTAGGATATTGGTTGGAATCCTCAAACAAAACATGGGGAAAACTGGCATTGCAGAAATTACTGATTTTAGCATTAGGATCCTACCAGCTGATGAGAGCCACTTCCCCTTCCATCTCGCCATCTTTTTTGAGATAGAAAAGGATAACTCATCCCATAGTTCCACCTTTCCTGCACCTTCAAAGAGGGGGATCCCAAGATATTTGGATGGGAGGGTTCCTTTCCTCATCCCCATAATCTTACAGATGTCTCTCTGTCTCTGGAGGGGAGTGTTAAAAAAATATATCTCTAATTTTTTCCAGTTCACTTGCTAACCTGAGGCCAAAGTATATTTGTCCAGTGTCAATTTTATGGTTCTTGCTTCTCTGCAGGTGGCCTCTCCCCCGAGGAGTGTGTCATCAGCAAATTGCAAGTGGGAGAAAGTCGGCACTCCCTCAGCCACTTGAATTTCTTTCCATCTGCCTGAAACCCTTCTTTGTTTTATGAGTCTTCCTAGAGCCTCCTCCATAATCACAAAGAGAAAAGGGGATATTGGATCCCCTTGGAGGATCCCTTTTCATGTTTCAAAAAATCCCTGTGGGCTGCCATTTACCAGGATAGAGAGCCACACATTGCTGATGCAACCCTCAATCCACTTAATCCATTCCACAGCGAAACCAAACTTTGACAAGATCTTTAAGAGAAAGTTCCTATCCACTTCATCATAAGCTTCTCTGATATCCAGTTTGATCATCATCCTATCATATTTGGTTTTCCTAACTGTGTGGATTGCTTCATGTGCTATGATGATCCCTTCATAGATTGATCGGTCAGGGATAAAGCCACTTTGTTCCTCAGAGATTACTGTCTTTAGGGTTGTTTTGAGTCTATTGTCCATTGTTTTAGATATGATTTTGTAGATGACATTGCAGAGGGCGATTGGCCTAAAGTCCCCGAAACTAGAGGAGTCTATTTTTTTTAGGACTAAAGAAATGAGGGTGTTGTTCATATCTTTGAGGATGAATTTCCCCATGCTTGCCTCCACCAGTTCCCAGATCTCAGTCCCCACCAAGTCCCAAAAATGTTGATAGAAAAGGGCAGTGAAGCCATCGGGGCCCGGTGCCTTGTCCCCCCCCCATTCCAAATAAAGCATTTTTAACTTCCCCCATTGTAGTTGGCTTCATAAGGAAAGCATTTTGGGCCTTGCTAATGCAAGTTGGAATTGTGCTGATAATTTCCTCTATATCTATGCCTTGTTTTTGTTCTGCACAGAAGATATGTGAGAAATATCTCACACCTTCCTCTTTGATGTCCTGATCCTTTTCCAGAATGTGACCTTGCTTGTTTTTGATAGTGTAAATTTTGTTCCCTACCCTTTTCACCTTTGCTGAGTTATGAAAAAACTTTGTGTTTCAGTCCACATCCTTTAGCCATAGTTCCCTTGACTTTTTCCTCCAATATATTTCTTCTCTGGCTAGGACTTCCTCATATTCTTTTTTTAAAAGTTGCTCCTGTAGGAATTCTGTGTTTGTCATGCCCTGAGAAATGATGAGTTCATTTAGAGATTTCATCTCCTCCTCTAATCTAGATTTCTCTACAAAAATATTTTTAAAGCTTTCCTTGTTCCAAATTTTCAATTTCTCCTTTAGGAATTGTAATTTTTTGCAAAAGATGAAAGCCTGGTTTCCCACTCTTCTTGGAGCATTTTTCCACAGTGATTTTACCATTTCATCAAACCCTTCCACCCTGAGCCACATTGCTTCAAAATTGAAAGGGCATCTATTCAGAATGTAGTCCTCCTGGATTCTCAGCCCAATAAGGTAATGGTCAGAGCCAGAGATTGGAAGGATCTTTGCTCTGCAAGTCCAGTCCACTAAAGTCCAGTCCCCAGCCAGCAAGAATCTGTCTAGCTATTCTGCTATGTTGTTGAAATCCATTCTGTGATTTGTCCAAGTATAATCTCCACCATTTAGTTCTATTTCCATTAGGTCATTTTCCACCACAAAGTTCTGAAAGTCCATTTGACTTTTTCCAGTCCAACCGCGACCCCCCCTTTTATCTTCTGGTTTGAGGATGGCATTGAAATCACCACCCAGGATGAAAATCTCATTCAGATTGTCTTTTAGGGTGCTGGATATATCCTGCCACAATCTGAGCTTAAGAGCAGGATTGTTGGGGCCATAAATGTTTAGGATGTTGATTGTCTTAAGAAGTTTCTTGGATGCCACCTTTGCCCATATCCATGACTTATATTTTTGGATAATGGTGATATTAACTACCTCTTCCTTTCCTAGGAGGGCCAGGCTCCCAAAAGCTCCATCAGAAATCATGAAGAAGCATTTCCATCTCGGGAATTTTGCAGCAAATAAAGGACAATCCTCACTTTTATGTTTGGTTTCTTGTAAGAGCACCATATCAGGTTTCGCCTGATCAAAACACCAGTTGATCAGATGAAATTTGTCAGAGGCATTGCAGCCCCTGACATTCTAGGATAAGAGTTTCATTACTCCGAGGAAAGGGTGCCACCCTTTCCTGATCTCAATTTGCGTTGGCCACTAGCATTAGCAGCCCTCTCAAGTCTCATTTTTAAGGTGCTTGCACCTTTTTTTTTTCTCCATAAGCCAATTTGCCCCTTCTTGAGTCTATTTGAGTTATAGTTCTAACATCTGTGATGTCAAGTTGTGCTGAAAGACCAAGAAAATCCTCTGCTTCGAGGTCATCCTCCTCAAATCTGTTATTGTGATTCACACTGTTCCCTCCACTATCTCTGGCACCATCAAAAGATTCTCCCATATTTTGGATTGGAGAGATAGGGATGTCTTTGAAGACAGTTCCAGTGTTATCCATCCATGTGGCCGGAACATACTCCATGTTGTCCTCAAACTCATTTATAACCTTTTGTCCCAATGAATCCTCTTCCGGGAAAACCTCAGCCGGGAGGGGATCTGGATCCTCCATATGAATGTTTCCAGAGGTAGGTTGATTTCGGGGGTTGGTCGGGCTGGATGTTAGCCTCCCATAATCTGATTGGATAGGCCTAGGGTTAGAGATGATTATCTCATTGCAAATGTTTTGTGCATCCAAAAGAGAGGGATATGAGATTTCTTGTCTTGGTCTCTGGATTATATTATCAGGAGAAATTATGGTCTCTGGATTGACAGGCCCTGGCCCCCCCAAGCTTTTAGGGGTTGTCCCGCAAGGGTCTCTAGTCTTTTTTAGTTGCTGAGGAGGGGATATACACGGGATAGCCTCTGTGGTGGGTTCTAAATGGGAGCTCTCTCCCGGTTTCTGAGTCTGGATTGTTTCTCCTGCAGCCTTCTCGTCCATTGCAAGTTTTTTTGGATTTTCTTGCAGTTCTCTGTCAGCCAGCAACTCCTCCCATATCACACAGAGTCTCTTCCCTTTGCCCGTCTCCCTGACAACATTGACCTCCTCGTTCTCCCAGCCCAATTTTTCAATCAGTTGATGCCAAGTTCCTTCTCTAGATCTAAGTTCTATAGTTTTGGGCAGAGGAGTGGCTTCATTCCAGAGAATGAGTATTTTAATGTAGGTTGATAGATCTCTTTTGTTTAGGGCTTCTCCCAAATCTAAGAAAGTTCCCCATAGACTTCCCATCATTTTTAAGGGTTCCATAGTCCAATACTCCTGCAAGAGGGTTTTTAGGTTTATCTATAAGGGAACCCTCTCCAGCATATGTTTATTTGGGTCAAAATTTGGTTCCCATTCCTTGATATAAAGACCAAGTCCTTTCATGAAGTGAGGCCCCGAGCTGATCACTTTCAACTTGACTTCCTTGGTAGGGCATGTCACTAGATAAAATCCATTTGGAAGGGTTTAAATTGTGCAGTCTGCGCTAGCATTTCTGAATAGCCATGCCTTAACTTTTTCATAAGCCGGCCATGATCCCGTCCATTTAAGGAAAAAAGATTTTCTTCTAAGATATTCTAGGTTATCATTCCAGCTTTGATGTTGAATATTTAAAAATGGAATAGCAGAAAGGGGTTTTGGAGATGCTACCTCATCACACTCGGCATTATTTTCCTTTTGTTTCGGTCGCCAGAGACGGTGTTTGATATCCTTGAAACTGGCCAAAGCCCTTTGTTGAAAACTAATCTTACCATGATTTGGGTGGAAACGACCCCCCGTTTGATTAAAATCCAGATTCTGCCTAGCTCGATTTATCTCCGGATCCTGCCAAGCTCGGTAGGTGGGTCTCGATCTCTTGAAATACTAGTTTTGCCATTGATTGAAAGGCCATCTTCGCTTCTCCTAGGCTCTGTAGTTGAAACCCTGATGCCTTCTGAAACCCTGGTTCAAAAATTTTGACCGTTGCCTCCCGCCTTCCATTCTTCTCCAAAATTTTGTTTGATGAATATTTAATATTAAAATGTACATCAAAATCTATATTAAAACATATGTTAGAATCTAAAGTAAAGAGTAGAACTATAGTGCAATTTTTTAAAAATACATATTAAACAATGAAACTATATTTTAAATCAAATATAAAATATGGTGGCATAACCTCCACATTTTAAATTTTGTTAAAAAAATTAGCATACCTATTAATTTAAATCAAATATAAAATATGATGGCATTTCCCTCCACATTTTAAATTTTTTTAAAAAAATTACTATACCAATTAATTTAATTCAAATCATGAATCTATATTAAAACCTGTATTGAAGGTGGAAATTATATTAAAATTTAAATTAAAGATTTATTTTAATCTTAAAATGTACATCAAAATCTATATTATAATGCATATTCAAATCTATATTAAAAAAATATTAAAATCTATAGTAAAGAATGAAACTATAAAGTGCATGTTAAACAATAAAACTATATTAAAATAAATAAATCTAATTTAAAATCTATATCGAAATGAAAATCAGGAATCTATATTAAATAATTAATTTATATTAAAATTTATATTTAAGATTCAAACTATATTAAAGAAAGATTAACACTGTATTAAGAAATGTATTAAACAAACATTTATCTATATTAAAGAAAGATTGAACAAAGAATTAAAATCTATAATAAAGGAAAATTAAAACTATATTAAAATGTATATTAAAATCTACAATGAAATTATAAACTAAAATGTATACTAAACAATGAGAGTAGAGTGAAATTTATATGTAAAATCTATAGAGACTCTATTTTAAAGAATCAAAGTATTCATATATATAGAAATACATATATTAATATACAATTTAAAATCTACATATTAATATATAGATTTTAATCTCTATATTAAAATATAGAGAAATATATTAAAATCTAGGAAAATCTATTAGAATATAGAAAAATCTATTAAATTTTTTATTTTAATGAATTAAAATATTCATATATACATAAATCTATATTAACAATGAATTCATATAAAATTTGTAATTTTAAAAAAATCGTAGAAACATAGGGCTGAGAAACTAATTCTTTTTACCTTTAAACTAATTCTTCTTCTACAACTTTTCTCAAATACGTAAAAAGTTCTTCTGAAAATCCTGTAAAATAGAAAAATTAAAATCTAGGAAAATCTATTATAATATAGAAAAATCTATTATAATATAAAAAAATCTATTATAAATTCTATTTTAATGATTAAACTATTCATATATACATAAATCTATATTAATATACAGTTTAAAATCTAGATATTAATATATAGGTTTTAAACTGTATATTAAAATCTAAGGACATCTATTATAAAAAAGAAAAATATATTATAATATAGAAAAATCTTTTGGAAATATATTTTAATGATTAAACTATTCTATAGCTTATATATACCTATATATAAGCTTATCTCTATTAGTAATAATGATTTTAGAATGTATATTATTATATACATTGTAAATTAATATAATAATATACTGTTTAAAATATATATTAATATATAGATTTTAAACTGTATATTAAAATATAGAGAAATCTATCAAAACCTAGGGAAATCTATTATAATATAGAAAACTCAATTAAAAATTTTATTTTAATGAATTAAACTATTTATATATATAGAAATCTAGATTAATATACAATTTAAAATCTATATATTAATATATAGATTTTTAACTATATATTAAAATTTAGGAAAATCTATTATAATAAAGAGAAATCTGTTATAATATAGAGAAATCTATTATAAATCTATTTTATAGAAAGAATAAGAATGACTGAATATAAAATTTATAATTAAAAAAAATCATAGAAATACATGCTGAGAAACTAATTCTTCTTACCTTTAAACTTATTGTTCTTCTGCAACTTCTTTGCAAATGCTTGAAAACCCCTATGAAATCTTGTTCTTTAAACTAATTCTTCTTCTTCAACTTCTTCTATAAATATTTGAAAACTTTTTCTGAAATCTTGTTCTTTCTTCAATTGAATCTGTGAAATAGAGAAATTAAAATTTAGGAAAATATATTATAATATAAAGAAATCTATTATAATATAGAAAAATTTATTAGAAATTTCATTTTAATGAATTAAACTATTCATAAAATCTAAAGAATTCTATTATGATAAAAATAAATCTATTATAATATAGAGAAATCAATTAGAAATCTATTTTACAGAAACAAAATAAGAATGAATGAATATAAAATTTATAATTTAAAAAATAACAATAGAAATATAGAGAAACTAATTGTTCTTACCTTGAATCTAATTCTTTTTCTATAACTTCTTCTGCAAATGCTTGATAGTTTCTTCTCAAATCTTGTTTCTTTCTTTGAATCTTAAGAAATAGAGAAATGAAAACACGTATTCTCATTTTATAAAGTTTAAATGACTCTTTATCTTCCCTTTATAACAGTGAAAAGAAATTTAATTTTTTTTATTAAATGTTGAATGGAAAGTTGTTTCATATACATTCTAATTTTAAATGCATGTCATTTTAAATGCATTCAAATTTAAATTGATTTGAATATTCATGCGGTTTTTTAAAAAAAAAATTAAAAATATTGATTGTGGGGGGTGGGGGCCGCCACCTCCCCTCACCTCTCCATTATTGCTCGCAACATGCATCACCAACAACCGCTATCTGCAGTTGTCGTACCTGCGTTGCAGACTTGCAGTGTACACACGGTAGCTGTAGACAATAACTATCGACGATGCATGGGGAGGTGAGGGGAGGTGGTGGCCCCCACCCCTTCCAAACACTTAGCATTTCTTTGAAAATTTGAAATTATATTTTAGAAAGTTTCTTTTTAAATGTTGTAATTTTTCTTTATTTTTTAAATTCATTTTTTTTTGCGATTTTTTTTTTTTTTAATGTCATTTGGCATTATGTACAATTTTTTTTGTTTTTTAATTTATTTTCAGATTGTAACTGAAAGAATTTGAAGCACTTTTTTTTTACACGAAATATGCCAAGCATATTCTTATGCTTGCATTCTCAATTCCATATGCTACAATTGTATAGATGTCTCTAAGTGTAATAAATGTTTATAAATATTTATACATATTTATAAACATTTTTACACATTTATATATATTTCTACACATTTATACATATTTATAAATATTTATATACTTTTTTACATATCTATAAATATTTATGCACATTTTTACTCATTTATAAATATTTATATAATTTTATACATTTATAAATATTTTGTACATGTTTATACAAATTTATACATATTTATAAATATATATATATACACATTTACAAATATTTATACATATTTATACACATTTATAAATATTTATACACATTTACAAATATTTGTAAACTTATATATATATATATATATATTACTATTTACACATATTTAGAAATATTTATACACATTTATAAGAATTTATAAATATTTATGTACATTTATACATAAATATTTATAAATATTTATACAAATAATTATCGATACATATTAATAGATATTTATAAATATTTAAAAATATTTAAATACATCTATAAATATTTATAACTTTTTATTAATATTTATAAATAATTAAAAAATATTTATATTTATTTATACATATTTATAATTTTTTATACACATTTATATACATTTATACACATTTATACATATTTTATAAATATTTATAAATATATTTATACACATTTCTATATATTTATAAATATTTATACACATTTATAAATATTTATGCATATTTATGAATATTTATACAAATTTAACACAATTATAAATATTTTTACACATGTATATAAACAAATATTTACACACACATATATAAACATTTATAACTATTTATAATAATTAAAAATGTTTATGCATATATATATATATATATATATATATATATACCCATTTACACATATTCATAAATATTTATATAAATTAATAAATATTTTTTCACATTTATAAATATTTACGTCGATATACATATTTATAAATATCTATATGCATTTATACATATTTATATATATTTTAAAATATTTATACACATTTACAAATATTTATAAATATTTTTACATATTTATATACATTTATACATATTTAAAAATACTTATATATACATTTACAAATATTTAGAAATAGATATACATGTTTATACATATTTTTTAGAATTTATAAATATTTATATACATTTCTACACAAATATTATACAAATAAATATTTATATAGATTTATAAATATTTATACATATTTATAAATATTTAAATATATTTATATATATTCATAAATATTTAAATACATTTATAAATATTTATGTACATTTATACACAAATATTTATAAATATTTATACACATTTATACATATTTATACACATTTATACATATTTATATATATTCACACACACACACACACACACACACATATATATATATATTTATTTATTTATTTATATTTATCAACAATTAAAAATATTTATAATTATAATTATACATATTTATAAATATTTATACACATTTATACATGTTTATTAATATTTATATATATTTATAAATATTTTCATATTTATACAAATTTGTATAGATTTATACATCTTTATACATGTTTATTGTACTTGCCATAGGCAATATACTATTGCATTCAGTTGTGCACCATTCGTGAATTAGTTTTGCGCCAATGAACCAATCCTAAGTTACTATTTTTTGCTATTAGAATATTTATAATGTTTAGATATTTATTTATGAATTAAATAAATGATATAAATTACTTATCTGCTTTATAATTGGTTTAATTGATTTGGTCTTATAGGACCCCTTTTTGGGAGCTTCACCAAATTTGTTTTTCAAAAAAAAATTAACCATAGTTTGTAATATATAATTCATTTATCATTTAATTTATTTTGAAATTAATTTTTTAATTTACATATATTTTTATGAGATACTCTATTTAATATTTTATTGTTTACAAATTTTAATTATAATATATTTTAACAATATTATAATATATAATTATTATATTTTCTAAAATATATAATGTATTATATTTTCAATATATATATAAATGTTATAAATAATTATTAAAATTTCTAATATATCATATATTATTCTATAATATATAATATAAAAATATTATATCATTTAATTTTTAATCTATAATAACTTTATTTTTGTAAATAATTATTAATTAAAACTATATATATATAACTAATTATGATAAAATTTGTACTATGATTATTTTATTTCTATTTTCTTTTATTTTCATATCACTAAAAATTTAATATTAAATTTACATAAATATATATATATATATATATATACACAAATATATGAAAAAATTAATTGAAAAGACTATTAATATTATTATTGCAATTTATTTTTATTTTCAATATATATATAACTATAATTATATAATAAGTGTTAGTCATTACATATATTTATTTTTATTAATATTTATAATAAAATTAGAATTAAATTTATAATTATAATTAATTACGGCAAGTGCACGGCATTACGTGGCACTTGTTAATATTTATATACATTTACAAATATTTATAAATATTTATACATGTTTTTAAATATTTTTACACATTTATATATGTTTATACACATTTATACATATTGTTAATATTTATGCACATTTATACATATACATAAATGTTTATAAATATTTATACACATGTATACAAATATACATTTATACACATTTATAAATATTTATACATATTTATACTTATTAACATGTTTATAAAAAAAATTTATACAATTTTATAAATATTTATGCACATTTATACACATAAGTATTTATAAATATTTATACACATTTATACACATAAATATTTATAAATATTTATACATTAATATATATATTTATACACATTTATACATGTTTATAAAGAGTTTTTGATTACGGTAAATATAGGTTTTGAAGGGACCCCGAAACCCTTTAACAAAAGAGAAGAGAGATAGGCATGAAAACCCAGAGAACAACAAGCTGCCCCAAGGAAGGAAGCAGGCTACAAAGGGACATATCCCAGATTCAACATTAAGCACCTACAAAGAAAAAAAAGAAAAAAAGACGCTGGAAGAGAAACAGAGAAAAAAGCCACCAGCACTGAGATCAAGACAAAGTCTTCAAGAAGCTCTCAGATTCCTCCAGCTGAGTTTGCATAGTCTTCACATTGTCTTTCAACTTCTGAATATCCAGATCATCAACTTTCTGCTTCTTTGACCTAGTACGAGTACCAGGTCCCTTCTGCTGGGTAGGATCAGTAAGGTCAATGGTATCTTTGTTTCCTTCCAGCCAATTACTCAGAGACATCAAATTCTCCATAGTAGACCTCATACCTGTGTTCACCAAACTAAGCATATGTTTTAACATTTCCTCATTCCCACTTATTTTCTTCTAGATAGGTATCATAGCTATCTCGACAGCTTTTTTAATTTTTTCTTCAATATCAGAACCATAATCAAACATAGGGGCATTAGCATTATGAGGAAACTCCTTTCTGAATATAGATATAGTATCCTCAATCATAGAGCTCTTATTTTCCAGTTTGATACATCTGTTCTTAAGCTCTACCAAATCACTCTGCACCCATTTTTCCAGATTATAACTGTAGATGGATTTATTTTTAGCAATCTCAAGGGGGGTCATTATAATAGTTCTTCTGACCTGTAAGTCCATCCTTCTGATTTCTCTTTGAAGAGACTGGGGTTTTCTACCATGAAGGGTTCTCTCACTATCTTCTTCCTTGTTCTCCTTCTCAGAGCTGGGAGAATCGTGAGACTCCAAATTTTCCTCTCCTAGAACCCTAAAATTGTTGTCCCCCAAGTTATCTGCATTACTATCAATAAGATTAGTATCAGTTTCTTTGTCTTTGTTGACAACATTCTCAACCTCAATCTCATTTTTCTCATTTCCTTCTGTATTAACAATCTCCAGAACAGGGTTAAGCTTTTCCCCAGTTTTTAGATTATCTTGACTTTCCTTAGGGCTTTCCTTAGCATTATTGATATCAGGATCCTCCGAATCCTTCACCACAGGGGTCTGGGTAGTGGGATTAGTCTCAACATTAGGATCCAACTAAATATTCTTGTCAACCTCAGTTTTTGTATCCTGAGGGATAAGCTTGTCACCATCGGGTTCCTGGATGGTAGGACTAGCAGAGGAATCCAGGACATTCTTATCAGGACTAGAGGCATCACTAGGGTGCTCATCATTCTTCGGCCCTTCCAGAGGCTTAGATGAAGATGGCTCAGAGGGCAAAGAAGCTTTCTTAGATTTAGGATTCTTTGGTAGAGACCCGACAATCTTCCTTTTTTTTAATCTGGGCAGGGATAGGGTCGGGAATGTGGTCTCTAGCATAATCAGCTATTAGGTGAATAAGCCCGACATGGAGGATAGGGAAATTCTTCACTCTGTAGTCAGTAATTCTTTGGTTAAGCGAACAAAGGAGAAAATAGGGGAAAGAAATGTGGATCTCATGTCTAAAGTGATTAACTAGGGCAAAATGATAATTGTAGACCCTAGAGAATCTCCCCTCAAGAGTGAAGTATTCCATTATAACTTTGATAACAGAACCCCAAATTTTATCAATAT
>MU224422.1:146828-169808 GCA_018584345.1 Thuja plicata
TTGAAATAATCTTAGAACTACATTCCATCTATTATTTCATGTTTTTACATTGTTCTCATTTCATCTTTTAGAGCTAAAATACATGTTTTATCTTCTTTTTAGTTTGTTTTCATCTTAAATCCTTCATGCTAGAATAGTATTGGTCACTGATTTATAGCATATTCTGAGGGCTAAATATGTTATTTATTACACTCTTTCTAGTTAGAAGGCAATAGGCCGATATTAGTGATTTTGAACGTTTTATCTAACCATTTGAACTAATGCAATGACCTATTGAGTGTTTGTGTTGATTCTGACAGGTACCCATTTACACACACACAGGTCTTTGACTTGGATCTGGCTTTTCCCTTGTTCTGCCCCATTTTCCACTTCTCTTCGGCCTGTTTCTGGCATCCTACTCTGCAAATTTGAGGTTCTTGACCTCAAGGTCAAGGTCAACCTTCTAGGTCAAGGTAGACCTTAAACCTAACCTAGTTCAAAGTTGACTTTGACCCTAACCTAGGTCAAGGTCAACCTCAACCCTGACCCATGGTCCAAATTTCAAGCTTCCAAAGTTTCTAGATGTTGGGGTTTGGAAAGATTTAATTCCCTCTTTCAGGTCAGCTGTTTCAGACTTTGAAGTAACAAATCTTAAAATTATATTTAATATAGGTCCAATTTTAGGGGTATAGGCCTAATTACAATTTAATTCTCCTATGTTGACCTCTCTAGAAGATTGTGCCCTAGATTTGTATATAAGGAAGTCTTTCTCCTCTCATTTTCTCTAAGACAAGATTTAGAGAGAAAAAGACTTGAAGCACCTAAGACGCATAATCTATTGAAGTGATCATCTAATCTTAAGCATTCAAGCATTCAATTTCAAGGAGATCCATTGGTAGCCATTGAAGGATTCAAGCTCTATGGAGCCCTCTTGTTGAAGATTTCTCCATCCACATCCATGCAAGCTTCTTCCTATTCTAAGATTCATTCAAGATTGGTGTTGAAGATCTAAAAACAATTGATTTGAGATATCCTACATTCTACATCTTACATTCTACATTCATTTGGTGCATTCATACTTGTGGATCTAAAGATTCAAATCCTCCACAAGGGTTTCAACATAAGCAAGGCAAATTGTTCTATTTGCTTTGTTTATTACTGCAATTTCAATTATATTTCAAGGTTAATTCCAAAACTGGGGTTTAACCAAGGCAAACCCCTCCCCCCAACAAACAAAACCATTTTTTGTGCAGGTACATGTATGGAACAATGAATTATAGAGAAAAATTGGATACCCTTTTTGACAAAATTTTGGGATTTGAGAACAGAATTTCTGTCGGAGCAGTGTAGGTCAAGGTTGACGTAAAGGGTCAAGGTCAACCTATTATTTTTTAGATATCTACAGTCACTATTTCGGAAGTTGCCGAGAAGATTCAGATACCCTTTTTGGCCAACTTTCAAGATCCGTGAACATAATTTTCGTCGGAGCAGTGCAGGCCAAGGTCAACATTTTGGGGTACAATTGCACCCCCGCATTTGGGTCAAGGTCGACCTGAATCAAAAAAGAAAAGGATTTCTAGGTTTTGTATATCTCACAGTTTCAGTTTAGGAATGTGGAAATCAATAGTTTCAGTGAGCATTTGACAAGGTTTTCAACAGATTATTTTTCGGAGATAAGTACTTTTAATTTCTTCATTTCATTATTCTTTACAAAGATTTCTAGATTTACATTCCTTATTATTAAAATTAAATGTAAGTGGTTAAATGTGGCATAGGGTCTCTTTTATGTGCAAATCCTCATTGTTCAAAACCCTATCTAAAGATCTCCATATTTCATTTATTACATTTTGGTGAGCCCGTAATAGACAACTCTTTCTTTTTGGTGTTAGATTTGCATTTTATGTTAGGTCTTACATGCATATAAAAGTATATTTCTTTTATGCTCTTGCATTTATATTTCAAAAATAAAAAGCACAAATTTCTTTTAAAATACAAAAACATTTACATTTTTCATGCTTGTAGTGCCACTTTGTGTTCAACATGTATGATTTTTATTTTGAATACTTTGATGAGGCTTTTATTGTAAAAAAGGATAGATCCTGTATTGAGGTACATGGTAGTGAGGATGACAATTGTTCAAATATGATCTCCATTGATCCTATTCCTATTTCATCCTCCTCCACAAACTCTTCAATTGACCTTCACCAGAGGGCGTGTGCATGGTTACCTTCAGGTTCCACTATTTGCAACATTGATGCACCTAGAATGATATATCATAAACCTTTGTTGATGGTAAAAGGATTTCATCGAATAAAAATTAAGGGTAAACCTAGAGATCCTTTGGATTTATTTGATAACACGGATTCCGTTTCACATGCCTATCATATAAGGAATAACCCTGAGCCTACTGTTCCAGCTTCTTTACCACCTTCTCAACCCATTCTTCCTCCTCCACCTTGTCTTCCTAGCAAGGAGTATGATTTGATAAACCAATTGTGCAATACCCCTACCAAGATTTCTTTATGGGAGCTTCTTCAAACTTCACCTACCTACCATAAAGCCTTGAAAAAATCTCTAGCAACTCTTCCCACTCCACCTCCTAATCAATATAACATCAATGCCTTCTTACAGTGCATGCATGCTACCCTGGGTCCTCCTAACATTGTATTTACTCAAAGGATTTACCTTCTAAAGAAGTACATAATCAATATGATGCTCTTATGGTTGTTTTTACTATCAATAAGAGTATCATTTGTAGGACCTTAATTGATAATGGATCTGGGCTTAATATTTGTAGCATGGACATGCTCAAATCAATTAAAGTTGATCTTTCAATTATTCAACCTGACAATGTTCCTATACATGGCTATGATAACATTGATAAGAAAACTTTGGGCATCATTACCTTACCTATCAAAGTAGGTATGGTCATATTGAACACTCCTTTTCATGTTATGTTTGGACCTCTTAATTATAACCTCCTTTTGGGTAGACCTTGGTTGCATGAGATGCATGTTGTTCCTTCCACCCTTCACCATAAAGTCAATTTTACTCACAATAACATGATATATACACTTCATGCAGATGATGCGCCAAATCCTTGTTTGAATATTCAAACCCACAATACTCCTATTCCTAATAGTAATTCTTCTTCCTCCAATTCTCTTCCTAGAGATGACGGGGAACCTTCAATTTTAATCCTACCTTTATTGGAGAGTATAAGGTTTCTAATCTTGATTTTATGAAGCCACAAAGAGAGTTTGAACAATGAGCTTTTTCTTCTACGTCTAATGCCCTTCGTAATAACTTTGTCACTTCTTCTACCCACTATGAATTTGTAAAATCTACTAATGATGACATACTGACTACTAAAGTTCCATTAACTCCTTCTGATATGGCTTCTCGGTATGGTCATGGTTATCATTTACTAGTTAAACAAGGATTCCATGGTCAAGGATGTGGAAAGCATAAAAAAGGAATTCAAATGCTCTTACAGAATGGGGGGCATGAGATTTCTTATGGATTGGGATTTAATCCTCAACAACACATCAATGTTACCAACATCTCAAATAACACTTCAAAACATGATGACCCTATGAAGGAATTTGACCAAGAAGTTATTTTTCCTAAACTCCTTCATGCTAAGATGATTATTAGACCTAAACGCAAAAAGAAACGTAGTCCACACTTGAAGCCTCTTCCTTTTTGTTTGTATCATAGATTTCATGATCACTCTACTAATGAATTTCAAGATTTACATTATAAGATTAGGCAGCTCATTGATAGTAAATTTTTTTATATATCATGTGGCAATGAGTTGTATTTCAATCCTATTTTCTCTAAATAACATTTATGTTCCTATTATGGAGCTCCACATTATGTAAAAAATGTTACCATAATCCTTGGGGGCTCATTTTCTTTCATACTATTGTGAGTGATATAATAGGTTCCCTTTCATCCTTGTTCCTATGCTTGGGGGGCAAGGATGTCATCTCCTTCTTTTCTATATTTTCGGGATCCACTTTTCCCTTTGTTAATTAGTATCTATATATTATGTGATATCCAATCATATATTGAAATTTTGGTTTCCATTGAGGATCTATGTCCTTGATCATAACCTATTTCTTTTTTTAACATTGGGTTTCCATGGTTGATAAATCTCTCACCTTGGAAATTGAATAGTGTGCTATCCCTCACAAGGGTTACTTTTTCACTTCTTGCATGATATCTCTTTGCATTCGTCCCTTTCATGGCCTCATAGGAGTTGTAACCTTCTTGGCTTGGACTGGGTGTTGTTTATGGATATTGTCTTGATGTTGTTGAAAAAGGCTTTATCCTTGTTCTTTTCTTTCCTTAACATGAAAAAATAGTATGTATTTTGTCATCTTAAGGAAGGGGCATATATACAACCTCCCTCATTCTATATTATGTATTTTTGTTCTAACCTTTTGTTTTTCAATATGCTAAATCCTCTGAAGGTAACACAAATAAGTTGCTAAATCCTGAAGAGATACGCATTCAATTACAATTCAATATGATAAATCCTCAGAAGGTAACGCACATAAGTTGCTAAATCCTGAAGAGATACACATTTTACAAATGTATTCCATGGTAATATGAGGATATGGATCCATGAGTACCTCATAAAAGCCGTCAGAAGATGCACTACATACATTCACAAAGTCACCAGAAGGTGCACAAATTTATGGGGTGACTATCAAGTGCTTTCTTGGTGGGCCATCCTATCCTTTTTGTGGTTCACAGTGAGATACACACATCTTACTGGGTGAGCTAGCCACTCCTTTCTCTCCTTTTCTTTGACTGGTGACATCTCTCTTATTGTAATCTCAGGTTTGACAAAGACTTGAGTCCCTGGGGACTCGAGGATTACTTTGTTCCTTTGATTTCAATAAGATTATCTTTTCTTTATGATCTCCTTTACCAAGAGTTTGTTGGACTTAATGGGAAGTAGTACTAAGAGGGGAGGGGTGAATCAGTACCTCTAAAACTTTTAACACTTTACCCAATTTATCATTAGTGATCATCCAATTCTGATTTTACCAACCATTACTATTATTCTTTCTTATATAGATATTGTTTGTTAACAATCTTTACAATCATCCATAGAAACATTCATGAAATTAACAAACACATAACACAAGATATGATATCACAAAAAACTCCTGTTAGGAAGTAAAAACTACAGTGGGGATGGCATCCACAAAACTTCACTATCTGCAGAATGGAAGGGAGCCAGTTAAGGCTTACAATTTGATCACTTTTGATGATCTACCCTATTAATAGTATTGAGGTGGAGACATTTTAAGATATACTCTGTTAAGAGCTTTAGCAACACTAATTTAAGTGTGCACTCAGTTATGAGATTTACAATAGGATGGTTAAGCCCACCTTTCTTGAAATGATTTCATTAGTGTACTACACTAGTTAGAATGGGTACAAATGTTGACCTGACTGTATGCAATCTACTATTGCTGATTTAAAGATCTATTAAAGCTTTTATAATTACAATATCACCTTAAGTGATTGATGAATACCTTTTCTCTACTTGTCAGTAGCCTCTTTTATGTTCTTGAAAACTAAATTGATTTTGTTTGTGTTCTTTTGCATGAATTCTCTATCTAGTCTTTAGTTTCTCTCTGTGGCTACTTTCTTCATTAAACAACTACTATTCTTAATGGATCGAGCACCTATTTATACAAGTTATTTGACCTATCTTGAAATTCATGATTTACAATGTTAACTCTTAGATCCAAGGTTTACAACTTGACCTTGATCTTTAGTTGACATGTTTTAAAGCAGTAAAATGAATTAAAACAATAAATATTACATTGCTTCCTCTGTACATAATGGATTAAAAAGAAAATCAAGAAGTTATAAATACAACTTCAGTGATTTATTTGATGTGGAAAGTCAGATCTGCAAAAATTTCTCTGCACATAATGGATTAAAAAGCAAATCAAGAAGTTATAAATACAACTTCAGTGATTTATCTGACATGGAAAGTCAGATCCACTTTTTGCAGGATGTAACTGACTGTTGTTTCTTGGTTGTCAGTTTGAACTTGCAGTCTGTCAATGTTCCTTGTCTAAACTGTTCTTTGGGTTCCTTGTATCTGTCAAGTTCCTCTCTTTGTTGTTCGTCAGGTAGCATTGTTGATACTTCGTCAGGTATCCTTATCTTTTTGTCATCGAGTAATATTTTGACTGTGTTCTTCGGGTAACCTTAGTGTTGGATAGTGTTGTGCCCTGTCTTTCGGTTTAGACTAAACTGATGGTGCAGATCATGTTTTTCTCTAAGTATACTAATGGCAAAATATAATGCCTTTAGAGTTTGCATCAATTCCATACTCTTGCTAAAGTGGGGGCTAAATGTATCATCGGAAAATGGAAGCACTTCCATTTTGGACTGGTTTATCTCTCCAAGTAAGTGGTTTAGGGTCATATCAAATGTCTTGAATGGGTATTTGACTTGGATATGGCTTTTCCTCTGTTATGCCCCATTTTCCACTTCTCTCCGACCTATTTCTGGCATCCTTCTCTGTAAATTTGAGGTTCTTGACCTCAGGGTCAAGGTCAACTTTCTAGTTAAAGGTTGACCTTAACCCTGACCTAGGTCAAGGTTGACCTCGACCCTGACCTAGGTCAGGGTCAACCTTGACCTTGACCCAGGGTCCAAATTTCAAGTTTCCAAAGTTTCTAGATGTCAGGGTTTGGAAATATTTAATTCCTTCTTCCGGGTCAGCTATTTCAGACTCTGAAGTAACGACTCTTAAAATAATATTTAATATAGGTCCACTTCTAGGGGTATAGGACTAATTGGAATTTAATTCTCCTATGTTGGTCCCTCTAGAAGATTGTGCCCTAGATTTGTATATAAGGAAGTCTTTCTCCTCTCATTTTCTCTAAGACAAGATTTGGAGAGAAAAAGACTTGAAGCACCTAAGACACATAATCTATTGAAGCAATCATCTACTCTCAAGGATTCAAGCATTCAAGCATTCAATTCATCAAGGAGATCCATTAGTAGCCATTGAAGTATTCAAGCTCTATGGAGCCCTCTTGTTGAATATTTCTCCATCCACATCCATGAAAGATTCTTCCTATTCCAAGATCCATTCAAGACTGGTGTTGAGGATCTAAAAACAATTAATTTGAGACATCCTATATTCTACATCTTACATTCTACATTAATTTGGTGCATTCATAATTATGGATCTAAATATTTGAATCCTCCATAAGGGTTTCAACATAAGCAAGGTGAATTGTTCTATTTGCTTTGTTTATTACTGCAATTTCAATTATATTTTAAGGTTAATTCCAAAACCGAGGTTTGACCAAGGCAAACCCCTCCCCCAAAAAAACAAAACCATTTTTTTTGTAGGTACAGGTATGAAACAACAAATTATAGAGCAGAATTAGATACCCCTTTTGGAAAACTTTCAGAATCCGAGAACAAAATTTATGTCAGAGAAGTGTAGGTCAAAATTGACATAAAGGGTCAAGATCAACTTATTACTATTAGATATCTACAGTCACTGTTTCTGAAGTTTTAGAGCAGATTTAGATTCCCTTTTCGGCCAAATTTTAGGATCCACAAATAGAATTTTTGTTAGAGCAGTGCAGGTCAAGGTCGACCTGACTCAGAAAAGAAAAAGATTTCTAGGTTTTGTAGATCTCACAGTTTTGGTTCTAGGATCATGAAAATCAACAATTTCTGAGACCGTTTTATAAGGTTTTCAACAGAGTCTTTTTAGGAGATAAGTACTTTTAATTTCTTCATTCCATTATTCTATACAAACATTTCCAGATTTACATTCCTTATTATTACAATTAAATGTAAGTGGTTAAATGTGGCATAGGGTCTCTTTTATGTGCAAATCCTCATTTTTCAAAACCCTATCTAAAGATCTCCATATTTCCTTTATTACAATGATTTTGATTATGGTTAGGGTTAGGATTAAGATTTAATATTTGGGTTAGGGTATAGGTTTACAATTACGATTAGGGTATAGGTTTTTTAATACAATTATGGTCTATAATTAGGCTTATGATAAGGGTTTACGATTAGTATTATTATTACGATAAGGGTTTAAATCATGGTTAGGATTATAGTTAGTATAAGGATTTTGTTTAGGGTTAGGATATAAGATTATAGTTTATAGTTTTGATTACAATTATGGTTTATGATTAAGCTTAGGATAAGAGCTAGGGCTAGGATTATTATTAGAGTAAAGGTTTACATCATGGTTAATATTATAGTTAGTTTAAGATTTTTGATTAGCATTAGGATTTAAGGTTATAATTAAGATTAGAGTTTAGGGTTTAGGATTAGGATTTAAGGTTATAGTTAGGATTATGTTTAGGGTTGGGGTTGGGTTTAAAATTAGGATTTAATATTATATTTAGTATTAATTTTAGGGTTTAGGATTAGAACTATAATTAGGATAATATTTAATATTACAGTCTACATTATCATTATGGCTAAGGTTTAGGGTTAGGATCAATGTTGAGGGTTTAGGATTATGACTATGGTTAGTATTATAATTAGGTTCAAGGTTTATATCATGGTTGAATTATGGTTAGGGTTAGGATTTTGATTAGGGTTATAGTTTAGGTGGAGACATTTGTATTATCACGAAATGTATAATTATCCTTCCTTTCATGCATATTTTGTTGTATTTTTGCTTATAATAAAACCCAAATAAAATTAATAAATATTCAAAAAAGTTCATAATTGAAAGTTTATCAAACTAATTTTAAAAAAATGCTTAAGAATTTAATACAAGAGAACCAATAAAGGTTACATCAATTTATTATTAATTGTGTTTTAGTTGATTTTTTAGAAAAGATTTAAAATTTTGAATGTTAACTCTTATTCTTAAACCTCATATATTGAAAAATGTAAATAACAATCTTGTATAATAGTCATAACAACATTTTAGTATATTTTATTAAAATGTATAATATTTAGAAATAAAAAATACAAATGAAAATAATTGTACTAGAACTTATCTTTGATTTTAGTGGTGGATCTTATCTTTCATTCTTACTTCTAGGGAAATGAAAATAAAAACTTTCAATTATATTATAAAATTCATTTAATATTAAAAATAAATAAAATAGAAATAATTATATAAGATCTTATATTTGATATTAGTGTTGGATCCCATGTCTTGTTCTTACAACTCATATATTGGGATGTGAAAGTAGCAATATTTTATTTATTAGAAAATAAAAATAAAAATCTTTTATTTTATTTTAATATATTATAAAGTTATTTAGAAAATAAATAAAAAAGTGTATTATATCTTAATGGTGGATTCTCTCTCTCATTCTTTCACCTCACATACTTGGAAATAAAAATATAAATCTTTTATTTATTGAAAAATAAACATAACAATAATTTACTATAATTTATTATATTATATAATCATTTAGACAAAAAAAAAATAGAAACAGTTATATTAGATCTCGTCTTTGATTGTGGTGGATCGTATCTCTCACTCTTACATCTCTTAAATTGACAAATAAAAATAACAACTTTATTATATTATAAAATCAATTAGAATTTTTTTTAAATGACGAGAATTTTTTATTTTTTATTATGATCACTTGTGTGGATCCTATCTCTCATTCTTACACCTCACTATAATTTTTGTTATATTTATTATATATTATTTATATTATTAAAATATATAAAGATATATATTATAAATTATATATAATAGATAATATTTTATTAGTTAGTTTTAAATATTATTTAATATTTCTTTTATAAAATGATTGAAATATAATATCATTAATTAAGAAGAATGAAAAATAGAGAAGTGAAAAGCGAATATAAATTTGAACAATAAAATGTTTATTATCAAACCATTCTTAAAGGAAAAAATATTTCTATTGTCAATAATTTAAAATATGTAATTTTTTTTTTATAGGTAATAGGCCAAAGGCTGAGAGTATTTTTAATTTATTATTATTAAGTTGATTAGATTCAAACCCAAGACTTCCCAATTAAGAGACTCGCATACCACTGTGTTGTAGAATTCTGCCTTAAAATATATAAATTTTAATTTATAAATGAAATTTGATTTGTTTTGATACTCTTTATAAAAAGATTTATAGGTTTCTAAATGAAATTTGATTTGTTTAAGTTTAGAAGATACTAAATTTTATCAATAATAAAAACTATAATTAATTGATTTTGCTATAAATTATCTAATATGCATAATTTTTTATTTAAAATAGGAATAAAATACACTTACATATAAATTTCTATAAATAATTTTACAAATAGTTCACTTGCCTATGCTTTTACATTTTACATGTCTTTAAATTATATCTCTTTTCAAATCATTATTTGCAAATAACTCATGTGCTTTTCAAAGAAAATACTTTATTATGGAAAATAATTAATGAATGAAAGTCATAATGCATAGTAAGAAAATAAAACAATATAAGAGATTTTGAAAGAAATGGTGGGCAATAAATATCCAAATTTTAGTATATCTTTTCTAGAGAATCTGATCATGAATTGCATGGAAGCACAATTTAGATATGAAATAATGTGTGCATTTGTATTAATCTAAGCATAGTATATGACTAAATTTATTTCATTGTCCTATCGTGAATGTCCATATCGTGGTGAATGGAAAATATTAGGGAGTCTAATTGTACACATATCAATCACATTTGCCTAAAATCTTTTAGATTTGACGCATTCATATTGTGCATATCAAACCCACCATGAAATCCTAATAGAAGTCGCTTCAATAGTCAGACTGAAAACTTCTCTACCTACATTGTCCCTAGATAGTCGTTCTTACAAATTTTGGATGTTAAAAACAAAACCCAAATTCAGCAAAGATAATAAAGAAAACAAAGTGACTAGCTAAATATATGCAGGCCATTTGTCTGGTGTTTGGAGGCAATGGCGATGGAAATACTATAAATAGAAAATATCCTTCATCCAAAGTATAAATATATACTATAACTATATAATATTATTTTACAATTTAAGTTAAGAGAAAAAATGAAATCTCACTCAATGCCTAGCAAAACCTTTAAAGGTCTGACACAATAAAATACATTCACTTTAAAAATTTGTAATCAAACAGGGAAAAACAAGAATAACTTTAAAAATTGCATACAAGTGCATGTGCGAAATATCCAAATTTACCTTATAATCCCTTTTGGATTGTGTAGCTTTTGTTTGTGCTTGGTATTTGATTAAGATGTCTACAGACCAATTGATGGAATTGTTGCTTGCATATTAAGGATGGGATACATGTTAATGCTTGGCTTTCCAATGATCAAAGGAAGGGTAGAAGCTGAAAAGAACTATAATTTCTTAGCAAGTCACATAATAAAATTCAATGGTCATGACATGGCTGAAAAACCATATCAATAGGAAAACCCCCAACTTCAAGCGAGTAATGCAATTTTCCATTTTATTATAAATTTTAAGAAAAACATGAATGCACATTCACAAGAGTAGTAGATATTAATAGAGGAAAACATAAGGATAGTAGCAACGAGAAACAAAAATATTGTGAGTGGGACATCATGGGAATCACAAATCTATTAAAGAAAAAAAAAAGACTCGCCTTCTTACCTTAATAGTGTTGAGATTACGAGAGGAGGAATCCAATAAAAGATCTCAGACCAACCATTAAAACCTCCACCAAAAATGAAAATCCTTCCTTCCCAAAATGAAATTTAAGAGGATACCGCAAAAGGTGAGATGAGACTCTTCTTAATATAAATATTCAAATGTAGAGTAGGAACAAAATAGACAAATTCTTGGTGATATTCCTATTTTATAAGTGCCCTATATGTGACTCTTCCTCTTCCAATGCATTTGTAACCGATTGTACTCTTTTCATTCCTTTTTTTTCAAATTAAGAATCTGATCATATACCATTCCTTTTTTTTAATAACCATGCAAGCGTGTCTCTTTAAAGCCTTTGAAACCATTTCCATTTGGCAATTAAAGTTGACACGTATAAATTTGAATGATATTATGGCATTGCTGAGTTGGCTATCTGTGAGTGAAATCAAATGAAAGGAAAACCATTTGACAATCACAACTAATTCTTCTAACTCTTGGAAAACGGCTTCCACTTGCCATCATTTGTAACGACAATTGTTTATTTTTTATTTACATAGAATATGCTAGGAATATACTTGTGACTGTATAGAACGCCTCTCAATGTAATAAATATTTAATCACATTGATATATATTTTAACACATATACACATAATTTTTTAAAATATTTATACATATTTATAAATATTTACAAATAATTTTACACTTATAAATATTTATGCACATTTAAACACATTTATAAATATTTATACACATTTATAAACATTTATAAACATTTATACAAATTTATAATATTTAAAAACCTTTATATAATATATAAATATTTATACACATTTATAAAGATTTATCCATATTTATATATATTTATACATGCTTATACATATTTATACATACTTATAGATATTTATTGATGTTTATAAATATTTATACATATTTATAAATATTTATACATAATTTTCTATTAACTATCATATATATTAATTATGGAATTACCAAGAGTTTACATCAGTATCAAACTTACAAAAATTACATTATCCCTTACATATGGAGGGATTTAGGATTCATGCATCAACTAGTGCATCAAAAAGTACCATTACCATATTATAAACCTCAGATTTCTATTGACTTGCTCTATCTGGGGAACCAGGCTGTCCATGGTAGTTGATGATCTGCCCATTTGAGTCTCAGATCATCCTGTATGATGACATTGTATGGATTGGAAAAGTAGGCCACTTAGGGAAGTGGAGGGAGAGCTGAAATAGGAGGCACATATAATGAGTCCCTAGGAGCTTGTGTAGTCTGATCCCATGCAGTCTGATCCTGTGATCCTTGGCCCAATTCTGTCTCATCATTGTTACTATCTATTTGCTCCTCCAGCACCTATCACCCTTGGCCCCGATTCAACCTCTTCTTCAGCACCTATGATGTTTCCCTTGGAAATCCCACCTCATACGGTTCTCCCCTGCGTAATCTTTGCTCCTATACCTGTTTGTTTCTCAGCCCTCTTCTTCTAGTCCTTCATTTTCTATAATATTTATCCTATGGAGACCTCAAAGTCTTGGTCCCCTTCAAATTTGGAGGATAATTTCTTAGTGATCTGCTCCCTGTCCAGCACATTCCTGACTTCCCTAATAACCTTCAGAGCTTGTTGTTCCTCGACCTATAAGATCATGGTAACCTACGAGGCAACATTAATATATATGAGTCTTTGCAGAGACTCAGTGAGAATTCTACTCCTACTATTGAAAATATCATCATTCCTATACTTTCATATATGCCAAAGAATGTGAAAGGAAAGAGTAGCTTGGAAAAGATTGCATCTTTTATCCAGTCTCATCATAATCCCAAAAAGGATATCTATTATGTGAAAGTCTTTCTTTAGTGCCAGTCAAAATATGTTCCATACAACAATGGTGAAGTGACAATCAAAGAAAATTTTTGGAATAATGGAAGGGTGTGTACTGAGAGGGGAGGGGTGAATCAGTACCCTTAAAATTTTTATCAATTAATATTTAGTACTCATTACTTGTATAAATTACCATTGTATCTTTTATACTTAATGCATGCAATATCATAGCATAAAAGTAAATGCATGTAAACAAACATTGAAACATTCATGAAACTCATTTACTCATGACAAAAGTATTTGATAACGCAGAAACCCTTGTTAGAAGGTAAAAACTCCGGTGGGGATGAAACCCACAAATCTTCACTATCTGTAGAATGGAAGGCGCCTGTTAGGGCTACAAGTTGTGATCACTTCTAATGATCTTACCCTGTTAGGAGTAACATGTTGGACTTGTTAAGTCTAATCGATTAAGATATTTCAACAACACAATGTATGTGTGCACTCAGTTAAGAGATTTACATAAAGATTGTTAAGTCCACCTTCTTAAAGGATTTTATTGCTTTCTATGATTGTTAGAGAGTAACAAAATATATGACCTGATTTCTCGCAATCTTATATTGTTGATTACAGATCCATTAAGTTCATAAAATATATATCACCTATTGTGATGGATAATACCTTTATTCTGCTTGGTAGCATTGAATGTAGTTCTTCATAACTGAATTCTTCTTTATTTGTCCTTCTGCATGAAAATCTCTATCTGATCCATAGATGTCCTTGGTGGCTATAATTATCATTTTATTGATTGATAATTATATCTATATATAGAAGATTTTGACCTAATTAGGTTTTATGATTTTCTTGAAAAACTATAAGATCAAAGGTTTACAACTTGACCTTGATCTCCTAGTTTGCATGAATAAAATGAGTTAACTAATTAAATCCATCATTTACACTTTTCTTGATCCACAAGAAATGGCTATCCAGCTAAGAAAAAAGCTAAATTTTAAGGACTAAAGTGCTTTAGCTAACGTGTAGTTTGAGATCCACTTTTTAAAGTGAAATTTTGTCTCTCGATGTAGACTGGTGCTTGGTGATGTCTTTGTATACTGGTTCTTGGTGATGTATTTGTAGACAGATACTTGGTTAATATACTACTCGATGTTCAAAACATTTTGGCGACCACTGCGCTCGATGAATGTTGTTGCTCGGTGAGTGTTGTCGCTCGGTGATCATGACCGACCAAAATTGTCTCCTTGTATACTAATGAAAACTTCTGATCCATTAAGGATTATCAATCTCCCCCTTTGGAATTAGTATCAAAAAGTTATTTGCATAGTATATACACCAAGTTTTGTACTTTTAAAATGACTCTCCCTATGTGCATGCCTTGGTATGTAGATATATTGTATGTACATGTTTCCCCCTTTTTTGAAAGTAATGACAAAGATGTATAACTTACAATTTGTCAAGTATATGTGAATGGGATTTCTTAATGGCTGCTATCATCTTTTCCCATTTCTCATTTAAGTGCTCTAGGGTCATTTGCTCCAATGTGATTTGAGTGTGCATGTCATATATGCTCTCTGCTACTGACATCTCTAGCGTGGACATAAGAGTCTTTGTCGTTGTCATGTGTGTCATCAACAATGTGAGATTTGGTAGTAACATAGCTTGTAGCTCAATTACTTCATCTCTATATTTTCTTTTAGCCTTTTGTATTTCAAGTCTTAACCGTTTAGATTCAACTAGCTTTTCATAATGTAGTTGGAATGCATTTGGCTCGGTTGAAAGACTTTGTGCACTAGCTTTTAGATCCTCATTAAACTTAGCTATCTGTTCATTATTATTGGTAGTGAAGTTTTCAATAGTGCACAACTTTTGAACTAAGGTAACTAATTCTAAAATAACAGGTTCTAAAGTAGCTACCAATTCAAAAAGTTTCACCTTATTTTCTGCCACATCTTGGCTGATTTTCTCTATGAGTTTGTAGTGATAATTTTCTTCTTCTCTTTCCTCAATGACCTTGTCAGCATCTACATTATGTTGTGTTATTTCCTCGATCAGAATTGCAAGTTGAGAAATGATGGGTGCATTTTGATCAATCTGTGTGTCAGGAACTACCTACAATAGAATTTACTTTTTTGTTTCTAGGACTTGTGAATTCCAGTGTTCCATTCTGAGCTTGTCTTGTTGTGGTTTCCTTTTGGATAGCTCCCCATACCTTGTTAGTGACTCAAGATTAAGTGTTCTTGGATCACATTTGGGTATGTCTATGATCTCCTCCACTGCAACAGAGGATTTACTTTTCTTGTTCTTCTTCTTCTTCTTAATGTTGCTTGATGTAGGGGAGTGAGGTACTATAACAAGAGCCTTTTGTTGCTCAGTTTATATCATTGATTTCTTGGGAGGTGTGATTCCTTGGCTAGGTTTCATGGTCAGTACTTGTTGGTCAGTTGTAGACATCTCTACTTCAACCTTTTCTTGACTTGCATCCTTGTCTACCTTTCCACTATCCTCGATGGGTACATCACTCAGTTTATCCTCTTCATTCGCATTTTTCTCTTCCCCTTTCTCATCACCTTTGTCCATCAGTTTGTCTACTTCTGTCTCAGGTGGTGTCTGTTATGACTCAGTCATTATATTTATTTCTTGCATCAATAAAGGTATATTACTTGGTATTTGTGCCTGTACAACATCAGTAGTGTCCTTTTGATTTGTTTTCTCGGTGGCTTTTGTGACATCTTCATTAGCCTTGGCATCATTATTAGAATCATCATGAGTGATATCTTGTATAGTGATGTCTGTGTTTCCCCTAATGATTGTAATATTTGAGGAATATCATCCATGGCCTTACTTGACTCTCTGGTTAAGTCAATAAGATTCACATCCTCGGTGTTGTTGATGAAAATGTGCTCGAGGCTCGGCGTGGCCTCCTTTTCCTCAGTGTGAGCAGTCTCGGCTAGAGATAGTACCTACTCGGGTGGATTAAATATTTGAATCCAAATCTTATTTCTCTCACTATTAATATCTTCCAGCTTGTTTTGCAATACCTTGTATGCTCTAGTTTTTGAAGAAAATTTCTTGGTATACTCCTTCATTGTTGAGTCAATTTCTTCAACTAAGGAGTTGGGCATAAATGCAACTAGGGACTTCTCCCTCATCTGTTTCTCCATATGCAATGCATATGTCCACCTAGCTGATATTTTGTCTTGTAGCTCTTGTGGAATATGATTTCCAAATTGTAGAGGTACATATTTGTAAGTTACCATCATCTTAATGAATACTTATTCTATTTTATTCTGATCCTCAGTAGACAGATTTTCCCATTGTCTAATCTTATGATGTTGTATACTGCCTATATTGATGACTGACTCTATAATTTCATCAATTCTCTTTGGTATTTTGGCCTTTTCTTCTTGGATTCTCTATTCTCAATCTGCTTCTTCAGTATCATCTTTGTCTTCTCTACCTCTTACATATCTCTTTCATTGTCTCGGTGCTGGTTGCTCAGTTGAGGATTTTACTTTATGATATGTTTTCACTGTGCCTTTCTTCAATGGTGGTGAGTCTACCTTAGTTGTTTTTCTCCTTGTCCTAGATGCAGTTGTTACATTGGTAACTTTTGTTTTCTTGGTCTTTGGTAGCTTTTCATCAGATTCGGTAGAATCTGAATCACTTAACTCTTTACCTTCACCAACAAGTGACTGTTCCTCGGTGACATTTGCTGATTGTTCCAACTCTTCATCAGTTACCAAGAGTTTCTTCTTAAGTGTTTTCACCATTTGTGTTTTCTTCTTCCCTATTTTCTTGACTACTAAGCCAGTCTTAATTCTAGATTTGGCTTCCTCATAAGTACCAAATCTTCTTATGGATTTGTCAGCTGGTTCATTCAGTAGGGCTTCAATAACTTTTGTAGCTAGATCTATATCAATTTCATAATCCAATGGTGGTAACCATGTTGTTCTTGGGTTGGCAACTTTGACGAGTGTAGTTTTGGTGTCAACTACAAAGCATATCTTATCTTTGTATTTTTCAACCAACTGTGCAGGGATTCTCATCTTCTTCTACATCCTATTTTTAAATGTATTGAAGTATGCATCCAATAGTGGAATGAAATTATCTCCTACTGATATAATGCAATCACTAATCTATGTTGTGATAGGTCATTTGGTGTCCCAAGTGACATTAATGACTAACAAAAAGAAGTTTTGGATGTAAAATAATGTGCACATTAATAGAGAACCAAACTTACATTTATTAGATCAGGCTAATCTAATTGTTCTCATGTTTTCTTCCAGTTGTTTTAGTAGCAGCTCGGCTAGGTTTAGTTGCACACCTTCCTTTGCTATCTTATATGCAGTGTCAACAGCTCCACAAGAAACATTGTTCATTCTGCTTTCTTGAAATATCTTGCATCCAATCACATATGCACCAAATTTCATTTCAGGGTTGGTGATTGAATTGACTTTTCGACCTCTATCATCTCATTCGGCTCCGGTTAGCTTTTCAATCTCCGGGTGTCCATGGTTCCTTAGGGATTTTGCATTTTCGATGATGGGGTGTCTAGTTACTACATGATTCACATACTTTGTGATTGGATTAGGTTCATCTAACCACATTTTACTGTCATGCACTCGGCTGAGTATAATACGAATCCATTCTGTTTTGAATTCTTTAGGGAACAGTACGGCATTGGTTAACCCTTTCACTTCAATTTTCTTGTACTCGTCCTTTAGGTTTCCATCCTTGGATAGCTTCTGATAAGCTTCTTCAAGCTCAATGTCTCGAATCTCTGCAACTTTGTAGTGAATGTATGCACATATATCTTCAACTAGTAAAACCCTAGGTGGGATACTCGAGAATGCTCCCTTGTCGTCGGGTTGAGAAGAAACCTCAGGGAAAAACTTGTAGTTTGGTTCCTCACAGGTTAAGTTCTTTATTAGAACAACCTTCTTATCCTTTTACATCTTGATCTTTGAGGTTCGTGAAGTGGTTTCCATTGTTTGTTTAAATTTAGTGCTTCTTCACAAAATAACTTGTTAGTTCGGTAAGTCTAGATACTCACTGGATGTTTGCTATTATTACTTGAAATCTGTTGAAGTATCTTTAAAGGTGTTGTGAATCACTCTGCAATGTGATCATTTTGAATCTCTCTTCTTTTCTCTGCAATTTTCTCTTTAACATTGGGTGAATGAATGATTTCACGTTGCCCATTTTATAGAAAAATATACCCTAAGTGATGCATTAAATGCTTCACCTACCACTCAGTTGACAAAAAATAGATGCTCGGTTAACCCACCAAAGTATTCAGCTTGGTGAGTATACAATACTTGGTACAAAGTGTCAACTTAGTTGTCTTCCACATGTTTACCGGCAATTCTTGGTATATAGTGTCAACTCAGTTATCTTTCATATGTTTACCAACATGTAGTTTATGCTCAATTTATATAGACCGACGAGACTAGATTCACAAAACATAACATGCAATACCATAGTGCATCTTCATTTATGATAATTTGGCATATTCTTAATGAATATAGGAACTAATGTAAAGTATAGCTTTGTAGAGTATAGTTCCATACTTGTATTGCTTAGGTGGGGTTGGTGAAATCACTTGATCCATTAGATGAGGTGTCACCAACTGTAGTGCTCTGTCCAGCATTATCATTGTTTGAATCTCTCCTCCACATTTGATTTCTCATTCTCCTGATGTCTTCAATAGTATTTCCATTTGCAAAAGTGCTTGACTTTGTCACTCGGTCTATGCAGTCCTTGCTTAAGTGACCAACCTTATGATAGTATAAGCATGTCATTCCAGGGTTAGTCCAATTTCTAGATCTTCTTATCCATTTCCTAATATAGTTAGCAGTTATATGTCCATATCTACCACATGTTGTGCAATTTACCCAAGTGTTGTAATCCCAAACATATGTATTATTGACTCTTCTTGGTTGATATGTATTTTCTTGTTCTTTGGGTTTCCAGACTTGCTTTATCCTTTTCCCGCATTCATTAAATGTGTGGCCATGCATGTTGCAAGTAGAAAAATGTTTTTTCATGTAATATTTCTTCTTTGGTTTGTTCAGTTTAGATCTGCATTCATGTGTTGTGTGTCCATGCTTGTTACAGTTATAAAAATTATATGTGAATGTAGAAGTAGTTTTAGGAATACCTTTTGATTTGCTCTTGCAAACACTTGATATGTGGCCTGGTTTTCCAAAGTGGTTACCTGAGTGCTTCTTTGGTCTTGGATTCATGTAGAAATTCCTTTTATCAGCTCAATTTAATGATTCTCCTTGCTTGGTATACCCTAAATTGGTATTTTGTTGATTCTTATTTGTCCATTCAGAAATTCATCCATTCTTTTTGTACTATCTTCAATTTTCTTGATCATATCATTATGTTGTTGTTGAATCTTCGCTTCATGCTTCAGTTTCTCATTTTCTTCTTTTAGATCACCAATAACTTCCAATTTTCCAGTAAGTTCCATGTTCACTCGGTTGGCCTCGTGACTCATAAGAACTATTTGATTGGTGATCTCAATCTGATGTTCAGTAAGTCTCTGTATC
The DNA here is from genome assembly GCA_018584345.1 of Thuja plicata. Taxonomy (NCBI): domain Eukaryota; kingdom Viridiplantae; phylum Streptophyta; class Pinopsida; order Cupressales; family Cupressaceae; genus Thuja; species Thuja plicata. Next base: position 166,858 of record MU224422.1, read on the forward strand.
TTAGATTCTATCTCTTGCAATTTTTCAGTAATCTTTCTCCTGTCATCAATAGCCAAAGTTCTTTCTTGTTCAACTTGTCTTGTATTGTTCATAACATCAATCATTCTTACTATTTGTGTCTCCTGAATGATCTACAATACTTTCACTTGTTCACTCAGATGTTGATTGATTTCATTTATATCTACAATGGTTTCTTTAGATGTGTCAGATGTATTACCAGATCCAAATGAATCAAATAAGTCAGGTATCTCTTCTTCATGATAGTCAGTTTCATTCTAGCGAGATTCCATAACTTTTCTTTCAGCCAATAACTCTTTCATTTTGTTTCTTGCCTCTTTGTATTGCTCAAAGAAAATATTAATTTGCAACTTCTGATTCTCAATATTTTATCAAGCTTATACCTTTCCATTGTATGATCTTTTCTCTCCAGTGATTTAAACCTTTTCCAAATAAGAGATCTAGCTCTGATACCAATTTTTGGAATAATTGAAGGGTGTGTAATGAGAGGGGATGGGTGAATCAGTACCTTTAAAACTTCTATCAATTAATCTTTAGTACTCATTACTTTCATAACCAACCATTGCAGCTTTTCTACTTAATGCATGCAATACCATAGAATTAATGTAAATGCATGTAAACAAACATTGAAACATTCATGAAACTCATTTACTCATGATAGAAGTATTTGATAACGCAAAAACCCTTGTTAGAAGGTAAAAACTACGGTGGGGATGAAACTCACAAAGATTCACTATCTATAGAATGGAAGGTGCCTATTAGGGCTGCAAGTTGTGATCACTTCTGATGATCTTACCCTGTTAGGAGTAACATGTCAGTCTTGTTAAGTCTACTCGGTTAAGATATTTTAGCAACACAATGTATGTGTGCAATTGGTTAAGAGATTTACATGATGAAGTCTGTTAAGTGCACCTTCTTAAAGGATTTTACTACTTGCTAAAATTGTTAGAGAGTAACAAAATATATGACCCGACTGCTTGCAATCTTATATTGTTGATTACAGATCCATTAAGTTCACAAAATATATATCACCTATTGTGATGGATAATACCTTTGTTCTTCTCAGTAGCCTTGAATGTAGTTCTTCATAACTGAATTCTTTTTTCTTTGTCCTTCTGCATGAAAACCTCTATCTAATCCATAGATTTCCTTAGCGGCTACAATCATCATTTTCTTGATTGATAATTACATCTATATATACAAGATTTTGACCTAATTAGTTTTCACACTTTTTCTTGAAAAACTCTAAGATCAAAGGTTTACAACTTGACCTTGATCTCCTAGTTTTGATAAATACAATCAGTTAACTAATTAAATCCATCATTTACACTTTTCTTGATCCATAAGAAATGGTTATCCAGCTAAGAAAAAAGCTATTTTAAGGACTAAAGTGCTTTAGCTTTTGTGTAGTTTGAGATCTACTTTTTTTGGTGAAATGTTATCTCTCGGTGTAGACTAGTGCTTGGTGATGTCTTTGTGTACTAGTGCTTGATGATGTCTCTATAGACTAATTCTCAGTTGATATACTACTGAGTGTTCAAAAAAGTTCGGTGGCCACTGCACTCGATGAATGTTGTTGCTTGGTGAGTGGTGTCGCTCGGTGATCATGACTGACCAAAACTGTCTGCTTGTATACTAATGAAAAATTCTGATCTATTAAGGATTATCAAAAAATATGTAGGATAGTTTGGGTTCAGAGCAGTAGGAGCGAGAATTAATTTCACTAGAGGGTTTCTTAATAAGTAGCCTATGCAAAAGACAACTCCACTTGAAACATAACACTTTGGGTTCAGCAGGGGTGTGCCATAATTTGCCAAGGTATTTACTCCATGTGTTCGGGTCTAAATTTAGATTCCATTTAACATTTAGGTGTTCATAGATGGTATTTGTGTCTGTAAGTAACTTATATAGTATCTTGGTTTTGTTACTCCATATTGGAGTGCCATCACTCCACTTGATAAGGTCCATTCTGTCAGAGTCAACCGAAGTGTCTCTGGGGAGATTGATCATAGAGCATGCATCTCTAAGAGTGGTGTATGTACTCCACTGGGTTAGGGGTATATCAAATTTGGATACAAGTTCATCCCAAGATATCAAACTCTTATTTTCAATGATATCTGAGAAGTAGTTGATGTATAGTGAGTTCCATTTCCTAGCATAGCATCCCTGCAACTGGGCTAGGGCTTATCCCCCTTGCATAAGTTCCACCAAATGGACCTCTCTCCACACACATTTTGATCCTGATCTAGCAAGTTATTTCCTTTCGCACTGGATCTAATATCCTCCCAACCTTTCAATATAGATTGAAACATCATAGATCCTACCACCACCACCTTGAACTTCCCACACATGAGATCAATGATAGGTAGGTTTTTCTAGTTCTTAGCATGGGCCAGGGTGCCCTTTTTGATGTTGTGTCTAACTAGAGTCTTCCAAGGTTCATTGCTTTTAGCAGATTTAGCTATCCATTTGACAACAAGAAAAATATACTTCCATCTGAGATCCTTCATCCCTAGACCCCCTTGCATAGTATCCCTAGTTTACCAATCCCATCTGATAGCATGAGCTTTCTTATTGCCTTTACTATCTGACCACAGATAGCCTCTGATAGCCTTGTAAATGAAGTTAAGCTGAGCTTGATTAAAGAGCCATGCTGAAGAGTAGTAAATAGGATAGGCAACCAATATCTTTTGGCATACTTGGATCCTCCCTGCCAATGGTAGGAACCTATTGTTCCATTTATTCAGCTTTCCTTGTATCTTATCCTTCACCCAACCACACATGCTATTGAGTTCTTGTTTAACAAAGAATGGAATGCCTAGGTATCAAACTTGGTGAAGAGGTCATCCCTAAGAAAAACCAAATTGATGACACCATGCTCTCTCTCTCTCTCTCTCTCTCTCTCTCTCTCTCTCTCTCTCTCTCTCTCTCTC
>MU224422.1:175918-190802 GCA_018584345.1 Thuja plicata
CTTGTTAGGATTTAGGAAGATATGGGCAATAAACAATATTAATATAATACAAAAATAGAAAAGATGGAACACAAATAACATAGATTTAACATTGTTCACCCTATATGGGCTACATCCAACAATGAAACAATCATCCACTTATTTTATTATCCAATGAAGATAAAATTACAATATGATAATTTCACATTACACCGCCAGTTATTTATAGGCCTTTTAGGAAATTTACCAATGTCATTTCTCAAAGGTCAATTAACAAATTGACCCTAAAAAATGCTTTATGAGTTAACCTAGAAAAATTATTGGCGAGGATACATGGAAAGTGTATAGTAATTTCTTGATTAGTTACCAAAAACCAATGATCTCCCACTTGGATAGTGATCAAGCTCCACACTAAACAAATGATGTTGTGGGCATAGACACGGTACCCTCTCCTTTCTCTTGTATCTATAATATCCTTGGGGGTGTATACTCTTGCAAGGATATTCGTGCCATCTCCTCAAAGGAGTGGTATCTACCTCCTCCTCCTCCTCCTTATCTCTTCCTTGTTCACCTCCCATAGGTGCCTCCTCGACCTCAACTCCATACTATTCATCATCCTCCTCTGCAATCTATTCTCTCTTCTCCTCATCTCTGGTTATCAGATACCCTGGCCTCAGGTCACTCATAGGGTAGTCCATCAGAAAGATGATGCTAACTCCATGGTATCTCACATATCTTAGGTACTCTTTGAGTGTCCCTACATCCCCTATATCCTTAGTTATTGTGACATCTTGTCCCTCCTCTATTTTGGAGCTGGTATCCTCTATCTCATTTGGAGTAGATCTTGGTTGGGCCCCAAGCCTCAGTCTATACTATTATCCATGTGCATAAATGGGCACTACTCTCAGTGTACCCTACAAAAATCCAAACTATCTCCTCACTCTATCATAATAGAATAACACCATAATTTAGCTATGTCGTCCCTCTAACCATCTACCTCTATGCATGCATGTCATCTATCGATATGTGTCAGTCCATATTGTCATCCATCGATATGGCCTCCATATGATATCGATTACTTTCAACTGATCAATGATGATCCTCTAATACAACATATATCCCCACTTCCTTACATTTCACAATGGATAAGAAAGTGCATGTGAGTTTGTCAAGTATGTCTTAATAGGGCATCTGGTGGGCTATGTACAATTGATATGCTCGAACATCCATACCTATATTAATGTGCATGCAGTGAGCCTCTTCTATTGATAGAAGACGTATCTCCCCAACTCATAATACAAGTGATAAAGAATACTCCACTCCCAAGAGAAGACAACAAGTTGCTCCTCCATACTCTGAACAACATGAGTCAGGCTTGCTAGAAATGTGGTCCCTCTGCAATCTGGTGTAAGTACTAGAACAATGGTACATAATATCACCTTCCCAACCAATGAAAATTCCTCTACAACATATAATAAGGCATGTAGTGATATCATATGATTGGGATCATGAGCATTATCTCAATCGAGACAATATACCTAGTTTGCAACTATCTTTGCATCAGATCAAGCAGTGACCAATAGGAAGATGAAATGTTGGTGTGTCCTTATCATATCATTCGATTAATTCCATCAACATATCATTGTGGAAACTTATCGATGGTATTCGATATGACTACTACATACAAATGTCTCTAAGTAGTGATAGATCATCGATACTTAGTGACTGCATCTAGCCTAAGAGATATTACATCACTCTCACTTTGGAATTCTCTTTCATATTCAGATATTCCTACAATCACATAAAAATAGAATGACATTAGAAAACAATGTATACATCACAATAGTGCTACATCAAAATTGCAAACTCAAATCCCTTGGTACAAATTTCCTGGCAAGGTATAAAGTGCCTCCCAAAGTATAGATCACCTTGGAGGGTATAGAATCCCTCTAGGTGTACAGATTTCCTAAGAGGGTACATAATGATTCATGGGGTACACAACAATAAGAGGGTACATATTGACTTGGTAGTATTAGGGTGCACATTAACCTATAGAATGGTATGGTACATAATTCAAAATATAGAATGGAAAATCAAAAGAAGAGGTACAATGATATACATCATCCAATGGTGTCTCCTCCTCCATTGCATGTCTCAGGATCTCAATCCATGTAGATATGATCACTTTTCTCCTCGACATCTTCTCTCCTCTTCACATGCATAAAAAGACAATGTTTGAAAATGACACTCTAAATAGTAAAGGTAACTACTATTTTACCTTGCTTTTTTACTTACTTTTTTAACTTACTTTTTAAACTTTTATCTATGTCATTTAATATGCTTATTCACTTAATCAGTCATATCTGGAGCTACAAAGCTCTAATTTTTACACCTTTTTTGTGCTAAGATCATGATTCAACTCTCTAGCTATCCAAATTCTCTCTAGGATATTTTGGGTTCATCTTGACCCCTATTGATAGCATTTGTCATCAACTTTACATTTACAATTTGTTGTGGTATACATGATACCATGTTTCACCTTCCTAAATAACAAGCCAAAATTTAGGGTGCCGCGGGGGGGGGTCATATAGCTACCTACAAAATTTATTACTCTCATAGTAATCCTTAGGTGGATTATAGTTTTAAACTGACATTTTTTTAGAATGAGGTTCCTAGTAATATATTGCAAGAATTGCACATTGGGGGCTTTGAGATATCCTTTTCATTTACTGATTTCTTGTAGTTTAGCTTGTATATGCACATAGTGTCATATAACACTAAAGTGGGGGCTAAATGTACAGTCATAAATTGTAATCACCTAAGTGGTGTACAATTTCACGATTATTTAACACCCACCTAAGTGTTTTCATTAGAGTTTTCATGATATGACTTCATAATTGCACTTAATGAATACCTAAATTCAAATATGGGTCCTCTATCCCTTCAATCATTCTTTAAATCAAGGTTAGCCCTTATTTCTAAGTGTGCTCCTCTATTTTTCCTCAAATCAAATAATTCATCTCATCTCCTAGGCCCTATGTTACCATTTGTGACCTTGGTGTTCTATCCTTACCTCCAAACTAACTTTCAAATCTTTTCCCACATCTACTGAGTGTTTGGGACCCACAATTGAAGTTTGGGCCTAAAATAGGAGGTGTAGAATGGTTTATTCATTTTGTACCTAGGTATAAAATGACTTAGTTGTTATGTACTTAGGTATATAATGACTCGGTCATTATGTACCTAGTTATATAATGAATCAACAATTTTGTACCCTACATTTGGAGCCCAAATCTAAATTGGGTACCCTTCTCAATGAATCAACAAAGGATTAAGATTTACAATCATCTCTCTTGATTTTATCTCCCAATTTTGTATAAAAGAGAGCCTCACACTTAATTTTGGTAAGATGAAATCAATTGCAATATTGAACCCCAATTTGAAGACATCCCATGAAGTGAGTACTTACTAATCAAGGCTAAAACAATATTCTATTAAGAATTCAAACCATTTTTCAACATCATGATGGAGCTATAAAAGGATTATGATAATGACTAGGAGATCACCTACTTTTAATTGTCTTGCATTCTTCCTTTTTGGATTTGGGTATGGTTTCTTGTTATCTTCAAATCTACATACTTGTGCTTTAGATCTATACTTTTTACATGATTTTAATCACACATTGATTCCATTTTTATATAGGGTTTTCTCTATTGCATTAGGGTACATCTTTACATTGCATTTATGCACTCTCGCTCATAGAAATTTAGACATAATCTAGATTCACAAGTACTAAACACAATATCTCTATCATATTGACTATCCATGGAGGTGTAAATTGCCAAAAAGGGGAGTTGAAAAAGGAAAACTGCTAAATAGCCACCCACACACATTTCTTAGATTTGCGGGTGCAGACAACACCAGAAAGAGTTCTCAAACTTTTGAGGTATCCTGATACTGAGACAGTAGTTTGCAACTTGTCTCAACAGAAAACCATGGGTATAAAACATAGCCCATATATTTTGTACCTTGGTATAGAATGAATCAACCATTATGTACCCTTTAAAAAGTAGTGAAATTTACCCTACACTCAAAATATTAGTTACAACCAGTTTCAAGATTTTGAAAGTCCAGAATTCATATACGAGTCTTTTGTTCTTCTACTTTAGATTCTAGGTGCATTCAAATATATCCTAGTCTCTTTAAACATCTATTTTTAGCTTTATTGGATCATTTCTTATTTCATTTATTCATTTACATACTAGTCTCTTTCATTCTTTTTCTAATTCTAAGCAACAAAGGAATAGAAGCCCCTAAAGAAAAATTCTTGCATAATCATCCCTCCCATGAGGTAGTCCTGATCTAATTTTTCTTGAGGTAGTGTCATATACCAATGTGTATTTTAAATTATATAAAAGTACGCATTTATGTTATCCCCTTTTCATACTGTTGAGCGTTGTTTTTACACAAGTCAATTGCTAGGATCTCGACATTCGATTTCCTCTCTTGAAAGAATAACAACGTTATTCCCAAGGTTCTCTGGGGTTGTGGTACAGCTTGCTTTGTTACTCAGTTGAAGATAAATGTGAATATTCACAAGAAGGCCTTTACTAGTACGTTCAAGACATAAAAATGCAAAATAAATTTAGTACTTTTTTGGTTTTTTCCAATTTTATCAAAGATTATAGTCTTACTAATGATGCAAGTTTATGTTTTAAAGATGATTACTTTTAGATTGTTTTCAGATTCATGATATAAATTTAAATGAGTAAGGTAACAATAAATGAAGCAAATTGCTGAAAATGAAGTCCTAATAACATAAACCATTGTTAACCTTTCCTTGTGAATTGAATGACGGAGAGATTTGGAACAAACCCATGAAGTATAAATCAGACAATGCCACAATTATATACCCAATGGATGAAATGGTTTGGAGAGAAAATGCATTCACCCATGCAAAATTTTCAAAACCTATCAAATCGTGAAGCTACCAAGATGTGCGCACACATGAGACAAATTTATCATTGAGCCCAATAGATGATATTCCCATACATTCTTCACAACAAGGTAGATAGACAACATCAAACTCGAAACTAAATAAACACAGATTCAAAATAATATAAAACAGTTGGCTCTATGAAAGAGAATGAATACGCATATACACATTCACCAATTTTGCATAGATAGCATAAAATATCACACCACGAATGAAGCACCAATTGTAGAGATTTATTGCATTAAAATCTGACCCTATTACATTGATTTTGATTATAATATATAGAGCTCTGATCTACAAACTCAGAATGCCAAAATCAGGGCATCAAATACTCTAAAATAATGAAAATGAACTAAAACTAAATCTTTTCTTAAAGAAATATATTGCTAACTGATATTAAACAACTTGCATGGATTTTTATTCCATTTACAATCAGTTTTCCCATGCAAGAGGGATCAAACCCGCCAAGAAAAAATAGAGAGAGAAGATGGAGTTTCTTTGCATGCAACTGTAGTCTTCTTCTTGATCTTGGAGTTCTCCCTTTGAATCTTCATTTGGGGTTCTCTTTGAGGTGGGAACTGATACATGATCCTTAATCCTTCCAAAACAAGCTCTAGTTAGGAATCCATTTGATCTAAAGTTCAAATTAAATGAAAAAAGGTGATCGCTTGGAAAAAGCCCAAAAATTTGGACACCGACATCTACACCGAAATTTGCCAAGTGAAAATTTGACTAAGTGTCAAAACCAAAATTGGAGACCTCAAAATTTTGGCCCTTTCGGATGCCGAAAGGAAGAAATGTTGGAAGGGCCAAAAGGTTGAAAGGGCCAAAATGGAAAAACTAGCCTTTGGAGGAAAAGTGGCTAAGTGTGAAAAAATACCCTTCTCAAAAATGGTTGTTTGGGTTTAAGAAATCATCTTGGGAACACCTCCAGATGAGAAGCTCGCAGCCTCTGCACTATTTCTTGTACTTCCTCATAATTTATTTCTCTCTTCTTCACTTTTTTGACCCATCATTCTTGCTTCTCTCTAAAAATGGTTAGTTCAAAAGTGAAGAACTTGATCTCTTCATCGTGCTTGAAAATCCTCTGCATGTCTTCCTTTGTATAGAATAGTTGGTACAGGGCCTCTTTGGTGCTAACACCTGCCAGAATATCTCTGAATTGTTGTATCACCTCTTTTAATGGGCATAGGACTTGTTTATTCTCATCCTGGTATAGTTATAATCCAATACCTATGAATAAGCCTTCTATTTCTCCTACCCATTCCATGACTTCCTTCTATTTTTCTAGTATGCGGACTAGAAATTTTTCACAAACCTTAATTGTTTTGGCTATGCCCTTAATCCATGTTTCAAATTTTTCCAACTCTTCACCCTCATATACCTTTACCAAGATTTGGAAGCGTTGCTTCTTGATTATCTTGAGGTCTTGGAGGGAAGCCTACCATTTGGTTACTTTAGAATCCAATCCCTCCTCACTCTCCATCAGATCAATCAACCTTGTGGTTTCAATCATAATGACTCTGTAAGGCCTAAAAACTAGTCTGATAACCCCTTCTCCATACTGCTCACAATTATTCTTCCAATCAACACTTGCCTAAATGAAAGAAGGGGTCACACCTGCCGGTAAGTCTAGAGTAGCTCTCTTTTCTAATACGGCTTGTAATGAGGCCTCTGGGAAACTTGGGTCAATGGGACCCACTATCTTATGAATTAATTTCTTTAGAGCCTATTTTTTCTTTATTAAGGACTTGATGGTCTCTTCGTCCTTTCTCATAAAGCCTAGAGCATGCTTCAAACCTAGAGCTTCCAGTGTCTTACTTCCTTCCCTACCTCCTCAAATGTATAATCCTCAGGGGCCCCTTGTGCTTGAGAGGTGCTAATAGAAGGAACCGCTACCTGTGCCTTCCAGCAACCACGAGTGCCTTGAGTGACATACGATATAGTCCTTGCTATTATGTTGGCCTCTGCTTGATGGAAGGCTTGCCCCAATAATGCCATATTTGTATCTTCTCCTTCCTCCTAAACTGTGTAAGTTCTCTTTCAAGGATGAATCTCTTTAGTAAACCAAGTAGTTTTACTAAAGGTGGTAACTAGCTCATATGGGGACATATGGAGGATTGAAGCCAAGCTTTGAATTCAATATCATCATTTTCATCCTTATCTATCTTTGCATTCAGGACAGGCTTGTTGTATATCTTATCCAAGGTATAAATTGACTCTAACACCTTATTTGAATCCTTTTCCCAAACCTTGGGGGGAATACTGATCTCTAGAGCTTCTTTTACTAGAGTGAGGGACATCCTGTAGTAATCATGGATCCTTACCTCATGGTCATCTGCACAATTCATCCAATGATCTTCAATGTTTGGCTCATGGATGTAAAACTTGCCAGTGATATGGTTGTATGTGCCTATTGGGTCAAATCAGCCCAGGACAATTTTATATAGTTGGAGTGGGCACTCATCCCACTCAAAGGCCAAGGACTTGTAGATTTTCATATCCTGGAGAGTGTAGGGGCATAGGGAAATGGGGAAGTCCTAGCAGTGCTTCTTCTTATGCTTTATGTGCTCATATGCATCCGCAAGTTGTCTGACCATTTCTAGAATGATTACCCAATCAGATGGGTACCTGGGTAGCTTCTTTGGGTTTAGGGTAGATCCTGCTACTCGGATATATGTGAAAGTCTTGAACTGTATGTAGTAAGCCCCTATAGCCCTCACTTTGGCAGTTGATTCTTTTGAAAGTCTCTTTGCAAAATCACCTTTTATGGATATGATGATTGCTAAGATAAAAGTGTCATTCACTATCCTATAATTTGGGCTATCTTCTGGCATATCTTCCCTTTGAATTAGTTGCAAATAGATAATATGAGGCCATGCATTTGGGTCATTGATGTTTCCCCTTTTTGTGAGATGCCCTAGATAGTCTTCTTGTGTGGCTAACAAGTACACTATATATGTACTCATGTTGAATTTTGGATTGTGCTTGACCGCAGTCAGTTTCTCATCTAATTTGTCACTTATGATATTGGCTCAATCAAACCCGACTTTGTGGTTCCTAGTCTTCTCTATCAGTAGGATCATCCAATTCTCGAGTTGGATGCACTGAGGTAGTCTATACACTTAGCTTATTATTTTTATTGCTGCCTGGATTTCATCTTTTAAATACCCCCTTCTGAGGTCTATCTTGTCCAGTATGTTCTTCGGGAGAGGTTGCTTGAGGTATTCATGATTTGTGATCACATATGCATCCTCAGCTTTGTTCCTAAACCATCTTAGTCCTTTTTCTAAGTATAAATCATAGAATTTGTCCACACCCTTTTGGAGATGGAAGACCTCTTCTATGTTGTCCGGTCTTATTTCCAGAACCACCCGTCCTTCTATATTTTTAAGCACCCTTTCATTTGATATGTCATGGTTAGCTAGGGTCATGATTAGCTTGGAAGACATGAATGCCACTAGATGGGTTGCTGCATTAACTAGGCTCAATAGGACTAGGGAGGTACAGTGTTTTCACCTTCCTGCTAGTTGGGAACACCTTACTGGGAACTAATCCCAATCCACATTCACGATGTCTGTATTAGTGATTTCTATGTGTTTGTTCCCGATCTTTCAAGGGGGGTGATTACCCTTTTATAGGTACTTCATAAAGGATGTTCATTTCTCAAGCATTCCTGTGAGGAATAAATGCAAGTATTAGTATCCTTATTGAAAGGAAACCTTAAAAAAAGCAGGAAAGAAAACAAACTAACTAAAAAAAATAGAAGAAAAAGGCTCTTAAGTAGCTAGAAATGTCATTTTCACTCTTTCGTTCATTTCAGGATTTTAGATGCCAAAGACAATGTCGTGGTCTGAAAAGGACAAAAATGCAATGAATGAGGTTTGGAAAAACAAGCCCTCTCAAATTTTTGGTGTGCAAAATTCCAAAAATGTTTTTAGACTTTGAAATTCTAAAACCTCTGGAAGGAGGACCTTGTCTTCGGTTGTTCAACCTTTTGGTGTTTCAGGGGTTTCAGATGTTTCAGAGGTTTCAAAACACTAATGCTACCAAAAGTGTGAAACATACTTAGGTGAAAAATTGCATGATGAAGGGATTTTTTTGGCCTTTTGGAGGTCGAAAACCTGCGACTAGGATGTGATGCCAAAAAACTCTAACTTCTAAAAAATGTAAAAAAGAAAGCAAGAAAGGAGAGTGACACCCCACAAGTCCAAGGGCGCAAAACCATAGGGACATGGGAGGGAGCACGACCTAACTAGGCCGAGAACATACCCTAAAGAGATGCAAAAATGGAAAAAATGAACAGACATGAAGAGAAGTCAAAACCCTACCTATCACACATGAGGAGAGGGGAAAACCATGATCACAAGAAGCTGAGGTCGAGGAGAAACTATCAACGTCCATCAAGGAGACAAGAAATATGGAGAGTGCATGGGGAGGTAGAAGAAAAACTATATAAGAGAAAAAGAAGACAAGTGAGGGGAAAAGCAACTCAGGCCACTTAAATAGCCAGCGGGGTGACATCACCCAGTTTTGGCGTTTATAAGGCCAAAATGCCAAAATTTAGGTGGTCTTATCCCCCTTTTAGAATTTTGGAGGCTGAAACACTGAAATGGCCAGGTTCGGCCCTTCGTCCCTTTTGGCGTTTAAGAGGACTTTGGGTCCTCCAAAATGTTGAAAGTGCAAAAAAGCCAAAAACACTTTGATTCTCCTCAACAGGTCCCTCAATAACCTAGTTCAAGGAATAGGGAGAGAGGCAAACCCAAAATCCAAAAGGAAAAAAGTGGGTCCCCATGGTCAGAGGACCAAAATGGGGTGTGTGTTGTGGACCCACAACAATTAGTCCCAACAAAAGGAGGAATGACCAAGGCATTTCTTTATCATCAAGACCCTTCTGGATTCTGACTTTGCAGCAGAATGAAAACTAAGAGCTGCCCGTGTTGAATATCTTTCAATGAATTCTCAGTTTGAAGTTTTATGTTGGTCTCTAAGTGTGTGCTCACATGTGTTCATTCCTTGACCTTTGATTATGGTAACTAAAATGTTTTCCAGTTGTTTCCAACCTTCACCCTATAGACGAGGACTTCCTAGAAAGAGATTTGCTAGCAGTCAGGCATCCATAGCCCCAAAAAAGTTTTCCCCAAATCCTAAATATAACCTTTCTTTATTTCTAGCTAGGCATCCATAGCCCTGGTAGAGGTTGTTATATTCACACTTGTCGATTTTGTCTGCTAGGATAGAGCTATGTATGAGAGTTGTTTTCTTTGAAATAATTTTCTTTTATTTTCTTGCATAAGCCATAACAAAACTCCTTATGTTGTTAGTCCAATATTAAGGTTCATATTGTCTTCTTTCATTAATCTGAGAAATGATTAGGCTGTGCTACTCAGATTTTACACTTGTGACCTCTTTGGGCCATTTTATTTTGTGTGCTTGTTTCTCTCTTCTTCAGTTAATCCTTTTTTTTTTTCCTTCCTTTGCATTCACTAAACTTGGGTTCTGGGATCAGTGGGTAACCAAATCCACACACTAATGTTGGTCCTAACTAACAAACTCTCAAGAAACCAACACTCTTGGGTGTCATTTCTTAGTGTTCTTTATGGTTAGGATGACCGATCATCAAACATCTCCCTGATGGTCAACGATAAGTACCACCACTTTGAATTTTGGAACGTTCTCTGTGTTGTATGTTTCTTTAGAGAATTTGATCAAGAAATACCTCTACTCCAATTTAGGGACCACATGAAATGAATCCAAGACACACCAACCCAAAGAAAAAATGAGCCCCCAAAAAAAGGGGGGAATAACTACGAACGAAAGAAAGGGGCTGACGGCGAGAAAAAAAAAAGGAAAGAAAGACAGCAAAGACAAAAATATGATACAAGGGACAGAAAGACAGTCCCGCTTAGGATCTGAAATAGTGTTTGAGGAATTTCCCATTGAATGGAAATGGGGTCAACTCTTCGTCTAAGGTGTTGATCCTGAAAGTGTTCTCCCCCAAGATCTCTGATATTTGGTAGGGGCATGTCCACAATTTTTGAAATTTGGTGTCGTTGCTTGACTTTTCTTTTTCTTTGTCCCACATGAAGACAAGGTCAGAGATCCTGAAAGATTTAATGGTGGCTTTCTTGTTGAACCTATTAGGGTTTGACAGATCTGGAACAATATAAGGATAAACAATTATATGCAAAAAACAAAAGAAGAATAAAACTTAACACAGATAACACACAGATTTAACATGGTTCACCCAAAAACTTGGGCTACATCCACCTACCCAGCCATCCAACCTTTCTTATTATCCAGAAAAATAGTACACCAACATTACAATGCATTATGCATCTTAGCCACTTATAACATGCATTTTAGGGTAACCTCTAAAATTGACCATTTTAGGGTTTTACAATGTTGGTCTTCTTTTTCCTGAAAAAAGCAAATCTTTTTACTGAAAAAGAACAAAATATTTTGATCCTTCATACCAACCGAAGGTTTGGGGCTACCGCCCCTCACCTCCCAAAAACTAGATGAGTAGGGCCACAATATCAACACCCACTACATGATCAGTCACCACAACATCAACAATCTCCCACTTGGATACTGATCAGGCTCCACACCAAACAATCTCCCACTTGGAGACTAAAACTAGATGACAATGTAGTCCGTGCAACTCCCACTGGATAAAAGACCTTGTTGTATATTAACTCCATGATCATCAGTCAAGAATCGTAATAGAAGCTGAGAAAGAAACTAGCTTCTCCTTGGGGACTGTCTTTCTGAATATGTGTGTAGGATTGTCACTTGTGTGAATCTTTTCAAGCCGTAATTGGCCATCCTCCAAAAAAGACCTTATAAAATGGTACCTGAGCTGTAAGTGCTTTGTCCTTGAATGAAAAGAAGAATTCTTTGCAAGATAAATGACACTTTGGATATCACTATACAATTGGCGATCTTCCTAATTCTGGCCCAATTCCTCCAGAAAACATTGTAACCAAATCATCTCCTTGCTAGCTTCCATAGCAGCTACATACTCAGCTTCAGTGGTTGAAAGTGCATTAACCTTCTACAATCTAGAAATATAACTCACTGCAATACCCCCTACAGTGAAAACATACCCTTTAGTACTCCTCCTTGTATCAATATCTCTTTCCAGATCAGAGTCAACAAATTCACTTAGAGCATAACTAGATCCTGTGAAACATAATTCCTTAGTATTAGTACCTCTCAAATATCAAAGAATCCATTTGACAACATTCCAATGTTCCATACCCCGATTGCTCATATACCTATTGACAACTCCCACTACATGAGCAATATCTAGTCATGTGCATACCATTACATACATCAGATTGCCAACAACTGATGAATACAGGATGTTAGACATTTTATCTACCTCTTCCTATGCCTTTGGAAACATTTCCTTAGTGAACTTGAAATGAGTAGCCAAAGGTATACTGACTGCTTTTGCATCCTACATATTAAATCTTTTCAACACCTTCTTTATATACTCACTTTGTGACAAATTCAAGGTTCTATTTTTCCTGTCCCGTGTAATCCTCATACCAAGGAATTTCTTAGCAGCACCCAAATCCTTCATAGAAAATGACCTTGCTAATTTATGTTTAAGTTCATTTATTTTTTGCATATTCAACCCAACAACAAGCATGTCATCAACATAGAGTAATAGGATAATGTAACTCCCATTATCCAATCTCTTAAAATATACACAGTGATCAGGATGACATCTATGGTAACCTTGTTCAGCCATGAAACTATCAAATTTTAAATACCATTGGTGGGGTTCCTGCTTTAGGCCATACAAACTCTTCCTTAACCTGCACACTAAATTCTCCTTACCCTTGACCGCATATCCCTCTGATTGTTGCATGTAAATTTCCTCCTCCAAATCTCTGTGGAGAAAAGTTGTTTTGACATCTAGTTGTTCAAGATGCAAGTCATCTGCAACCACAAGACTTAGTAAAATTCTAATTGAAGTCATTTTTACAACAGGGGAGAATATTTCATCAAACTCTATACCCTTTTTCTATGCAAAACCTTTTACCACAAGTTTGGCCTTATACCTTTTCTTTCCTCCATCTTCCTCCTTCAGCCTATAAACCCATTTGTTAGGCAAGCCTATTTTTCCTTCAGGTAAAGGGACTAAGTCCCAACTCTTATTTTTCAAAAAGGATTCCATCTCCTCTTTCATGCCCAACTTCCACTGTTGTTTGGCATCCACCTGCATTGCTTCTTCATATTCTTCTGGTTCACTAGAATCAATTAATAAAATGGAATACAAAGAAGGAGAAAACCTTTCAGGAGGTCTACTTGACCTTGTAGAATGTCTAACAATTACAGGAGTTTGTGGGATAACTTGTTGTTGCTGAGCATCAGGTACCAATGGCATTTCATTTTTAGGAGTCTCATCCAACACCACATAATCTTGTTTGACTTGTTCATGCTTCTTTTCCTGCAATTATTCTTTATACATGACCTTCTCATTGAATATAACATCTCTACTTATGATTATTTTAATATTTTAAAAATCCCATAACTGATAACCATAGTCATCTACTCCATATCCAATCAAGATACATTTTTTAGATTTAGCATCAAGCTTGGTTCTATTTTCTTTATCAATATGGACAAAAGCTTCACAACCAAAAGTTTTCAGGAACAAATAATTTACCTTTTTACCAGTCCATGCTTCCTCTAGAATACCACCATCCAAAGGGGTTGTGATGACATGTAACTGATTGAATGTTTTAATATGTTAATTTGATCACCGAAATGTAGAAAGATAATGCAAGACATTAAATCAGTTAATAGATTGTATTGTCATTGATGTCAACTTGATATAATCTAATCGGTTATAATCAAAGTGTCAAAGACTTTAGAGAATCAAAGAGATAAAGATTATGCTTTCAGTAAAGTATAAAAGACAAGCATTCACAATGTGACTTCAAACACTGACAGTCAGTGGACATCGACGAACAGAGATTACCGAAAGTCAAGTCACAGTGTTGCCCGAGAAAAGTCACTGACGAGAAAAATTATCGGCCAGAAACATAGTGTAAACCAATGGAGAAGCCCGGGGAGAATGGGAGTGTTGACCGAAGCTATCAAAGAGTTAAACACCGAAATTAAATCGAGTTTAGAAATGACAAAATATCTAGCTGGTAGAGCTAAATATAGACTTAACTAGTAGTTATCTTTGTTTTCATCAACAAGATAAAGCCAGGGGTAAGTAATGGATTTAAATATGTTTTGTTCAATTGGAAAGAAGATCTCTACAAGATAAAACATGAGTTTTGTTTTAAATCTAATTGGAAATAATTATGGATCATGCCAAGATCAAGAAAATCAAGAACCTAACAACAGTGATATCATGTATATAAAGAGACAACTCAATTCATTATGAATTGTGGTGGGTGAATGAATGAAAAGAGGATGCTGAAGAGCGACTTCATACAGTCCTGATCAATCAAGCTGAGGAAAGAGCTAAAGTTTTCTACTGACACCGAGCAATAGAGCACAACATCACCAAGTAGAATCAAAGTGGAGCAAAGGTATAAACCGAGATATATTGATCAGATTAGTTTTGTGAGCTTACAATAGATCTAAAAATCTGCAAGTATAAGTTGTATGTGAACAGATCATATTGTTTTAGTTTAAACATTGATTCAGAAAGTCTCTTAACTGAGTGAGATTTAAAGATCCTTTCTATATTGAGATACATCCCAAGGAGTATCAAAAATTTTGATCATGAAGATAGCATGATATGCCAAATACCTATTGATAGGCCAAGTGAGTGTTTGATCAAGGAAGGTAGCATAGAGATGCCAGATATCAAGTGACAGACTAAACTTTTAAATCCTCTAACAAGGTCACACCTAATAGTGTGTTTGTAACCTT
>MU224422.1:198977-213161 GCA_018584345.1 Thuja plicata
AGGATCCAATAGAAGAAATTGGTCTTAGGAGTTAGGAGTTTAAACCAGATTGAAGCACATTGGGGTTTTGGATCCTTAGCAAAAACAAGGGAACTAGCTGAGGAGACCGAGAATTCACCACTTTTAGGGAATTGTTGTCAAAGGGAGAGATGATTCCATTATCATACAAAATGATAGATGATTCCATTATCATATAAAGGAAGAGATGTTGATAGAGGGAGAGATGACCTCATTGTCATAAAGGGGGAGATTATGGAAAGATTATATCATTATCCATGAAGATAAAAGTTCCTAAGAATTAGAAGGAAGAGTTAATCAGTATACTAAGGGAGAGAAATTTATTGCATATGAAATATCCATCTAAGGGAGAGAAGTAACAAAGGGAGAGAGTTCAGACAAAGAGAAAGATTGCTATCAAAGGAAAAATAGATTATCAAGAAGAGGAACAGTCAAGGAAGAGCACATATTAGAACATAGATATTAAATGATACATCTATCCAATAAAGGGATTAAAGATTGAAGACAACCACTCTGCAAGAAACAAATCAAAGATATTTTTGAGCTTACCGAGAACCATACATTTGTAATAGTTACAATAGGAAATCTTGATGAACTATTATATTTCATATTGTATTAGTAATAGTATAGTTTGATAATGTAGTATGTTGCCATCACTTCCAAAGGGATAGATTGATGACATGTAACTGATTGAATGTTTGAAGATGTTAAGTTGATCACTGAAATGCAAAAAGATAATGCAAGACATTAAATTAGTTAATGGATTGTATTGTCATTGATGTCAACTTGATATAATCTAATCGGTTATAATCAAAGTGTCAAAGACTTTAGAGAATCAAAGAGATAAATATTATGCTTTTAGTAAAGCATAAAAGACAAGCATTCACAATGTGACTTCAAACACCGACAGTCAGTGGACACTGACAGACAAAGATCACCGAAAGTCAAGTCACAGTGTTTCCGGAGAAGAGTCACTAATGAGCATTACCAACAAGAAAAATTACAAGCATAATCGATGGCTAGAAACATAGTGTAAACCGACAGAGAAGCCTGATGAGAACTGGAGTGTTGATCGAAGCTATCAAAGAGTTAAACACCGAAATTAACTTGAGTTTAGAAATATAAAAATATCTAGCTGGCAGAGCTAAATATAGACTTAACTAGTAGTTATCTTTGTTTTCATCAACAAGATAAAGCCAGAGATAAGTAATGGATTTAAAGCTATTTTGTCTAGTTGGCAAGAAGATCTCTACGAGATAAAGCATGAGTTTTGATTTAAATCTAATTGGAAAGAATTGTGGATCACACCAAGATCAAGAAAATCAAGAACCTAACAATGGTGATATCATGTCTATAAAGAGACAACTCAATTTATTATGAATTATGGCAGGTGAATGAATGAAAAGAGGATGTTGAAGAGAAACTGATGAAGAGAAACTTCATACAGTCCTGATCAATCAAGCTGAGGAAAGAGCTAAATTTTTCTGCGGACACCGAGTAATAGAACACATCACCGAGCATAATCAAAGTAGAGCAAAGGTATAAACTGAGATATATCAAAAAGTTTGATCATGAAGATAGCATGAGATGCCAAATACCTATTAACATGCCAAGTGAGTGTTTGATCAAGGAAGGTAGAATAGAGATGCCAGATATCAAGTGAAAGACTAGAATTTTAAATCCTCTAACAAGGTCACACCTAACAATGTGTTTGTAACCTTTAAAAAAGTTGGCTCTTCACCGAGCTCACTTCAGAAGAGTGAAAATTTTGGGTTACTGGTCCCAAGTGGTTTTTCCCTTAACAAGGTTTCCATGTTAAAAATCCATGTGTCAATGTGTTTATGAGTCATTAATTTAGTGTTTTGCATTACACATAGCTTAACTAGATTGATTGGTATACTCTAGATGATTTACTGTCTTTCAGTAAATTAACAGACTTCTATTTGGTAAACTTACAATAGAAGGTTTTACAAAGCATTTCAAGTAGTAGTAATTTGATTAAAGTATTTGGAGGCATTCATCTTATAGGACTGAAGATAACTAGAGGCTTAATATTGTGGTCTAAGTTTTTGGGTTGATTATTGGAATATTTTTGAGGCCACTGATTCACCCCCCTCTCAGTTATCACTAACAAGATGAAGGTCCTCTGTTTATAAAATAGACTGTAGTGTTTACAACATCTGCCCAGAAATGAGCGGCAGTCTAACATGCAATCTCATGCTTCTTTCATGTCTAATGATTGTCCTATTCATTCTTTTTGACACACCATTTTCTTGTGGGGTTCCTGGAATTGTCTTCTTCCTTCAAGTTCCATTGATAGAACAGTAATCTTCAAAGGATTTGCTGCAATACTCAACTCCATTATCAGATCTAAGACACTTCAACTTCTTTCTTGTCTCATTCTCAACCAAAGCTTTCCATTTCTAAATTGTTTGAAAAACATCAGATTTTTGTTTCAGGAAATATACCCATATTTCTTGGTTGAATCATCTATAAAAATAACATAAAAATGAGAGCCACTAAGAGATGATACTTGAGCCGGTCCCCATACATCTAAATGCACTAGCTCTAAATTTTCACTCTTCTTTCCTTTCCCAACTCTGAAAAATCTGACTCTTTTCTATTTACCATAAACACAATTTTCACAGAACTCTAAATCGATATTTTTCAGTCCTGTAAATAGATTTTTGGAGTGAAGGATTTTCAACCCTTTCTCACTCATGTGCCCAATCCTATGGTGCCACATTTTTTAATCTATTCTTGGAAAATCTATAGTAGATTTCCCTACATCAACATTATCAGTAGAAGCTAAGGTAGAAAAAGTGTTACCAGTACACAAATATAATGTGCCTATCTTCTCACCTTTAGCTACTACTAATGAACCTTTAGTGACCTTCCATACATTGTCCGTAAACATGAATATGCAGCCTTCACTACCGAGTTGTCCTACAGAAATTAAATTTCTTCTTAAATTAGGGACATGCCTTATCTCCTACAGTACCCAGTCATTTCCATTTGGCAAATTGATCTTTATTTTCCCTTTCCCAACAATAGGACAAGTCTCGTCATCACCCAAATATACCTGTCAAAAATCACCTTGAATATAATCTTGAAAATATTTTCTATGGGGTGTAGCATGGAATGAAGCCTCAAAATCAATTACCCAAGAATCATTAAGATTATCCAAACATAAGATTAAAGCATCTTTTAAAGTATTACTTGCAACATTAGCTTCCTTACTGTCATCTTCATTTCCATCTCCTTGTTTGTTTTTCCAAGACCAACAGTCTTTCTTCAGGTGACCAGGATTTCCATAGTACCAAAACCATTTATTTCCTTTAGATTGAGAACATCCTTTCTTTGACTTCCCTCATGACTTTCCATGCAAAGTTCTTTTCCTCTTTCACTTGTTCTTCCTATGTTCTCCACATTTAAAGCAGAACTTGATGAGGTTGAAGTAACACCTGTGCTTTTCCGTCACATTTCCATGCTTAGGATAACACCAACAACTTCATCAAATTTCAAAGCATTTGAACTAGAGACAGAGTTTCTTATAGCCATAACCAAGCTATTCCATCTTTTTGGAAAAGAACATAAAATTAAGAGAGCCCTAACCTCTTCATCGAATGAAATTTGTACTGATGACAATTGACTAGTGAGTGTATTAAATGATTCACTAAAAATCCTCCCTCACCCATTTTCATATTAAACAAATGCTTCATAAGAAATACCTTATTCAAAGCTGAGGGTTTCTTGTATAACCTAGCCAATGTCTCCATCAGCTCTACATACATTTTTGCCTTTGATATGTTGAATGTTACAGACGGTGCAAGGCACAATCGAATAGATCCCAATGCCTTCCTATCAAGGACCTCCTAGTCCTCTATTGACATAGTTTCAATTTTCTTGGCTTTTCCTTCTAATGGCTTCCACAGGTCCTTTTGATACAAATAATATTCCATCTGCATTTCCATAGCTTAAAATTCTGGCCATTGAATTTTTCAATCTTGAATTTGGAATCCTCCATTGCTCCCACTTAAATCTGAAAGTCTTGTTAATCTACAACAAAAAACCTTTCTCTGATACTAATTATTAGGGTTTGACAGATCTGGATCAATATAATAATAAACAGTTATATGTAGAAAACAAAATAAGAATAAAACTTAATATAGATAACACACAGATTTAACGTGGTTTACCCAAAAAATTGAGCTACATCCACCTACACAGCCATCCAACCTTTCATATTATCTAGTAAAATAGTACACCAACATTACAATGCATTATGCATCTCAGCTAATTATAACATGTGTTTTAGGGAAGCCTCTAAAATTGACAATTTTAGGATTTTACACTGTCGTTCTTCTTTTTCCCGAAAGAGAAAATCTTTTTCCCAAAAAAGCACAAAAAATTTCAATGCTTTGCGCTGACCAGAGGTTTAGGGCTACCGCCCTTCACCTCCTGACAACTAGATGAGTAGGGCCACAATATTAACACCCAATACATGATCAGTCACCACAATATCAACAGAACCACTGATTGACGATGGCATGGTGCTTGACACATGCTCTAGGGCCAAAGTTCTTTTCTCCTCTAGGTTGAGGGGGTTCATGAGTCTAACTTGCACTTGATTTTTGCCTCGCACGTACAAGTCCATAAATCTCAGAATTTGGATTTTCAAGTTCATAAGGAAGACTGGTTTCAAGCCATAGACCAGTTGGTATGGGGATGTTCCCAAGGAATTCTTAATCCTCATCCGGTCTATCTAGAAAGTGTATTTCAGTTGTGTGTTCCAATCCCGAGGATTGTCATCGAGGAGATGTTTGATCACTGTCGTCAGGTTCTTGTTTGTAGACTATGCTATGCCATTTCCTTGTGGATAATAATTTGAAGAGAATTTGAGCATTACCTAGTTTTCAAAGGCCCATTGCATGAGCGAGACAGAGGAGAAAGAGGGAGCATTGTCACATACCAGATAGAACAACATCCCCAACCTGGTTATGATGCCCTCCTCTAGGAACTTGGTTACTACCTTCGTGGTGCAATTATTTAGTGCCTGGGCCTCCGTCCAGCGTGTGTAGTAATTGGTAACCATTAGAATGAAAATATGTCCTACAGATAATGGGGGTTAATCATTCCAACAAAATCTAAGCCCCATTGGGTGAATAGATGTACCTTATATACTGGCTATAAAGGCATTGCCAGATTTATCTATCAGGTTGCGCTTGTTTGGTAAGTCTGGGATGATCTTACATGTTTCCTAGTGTCTTTGAACAATGTTGACCAAAAATACCCTGCCCTTAAGATTTGGTGAGAAGTTACCTTAGTTGAACCATGTCCTGTCCCGTATTTGTCATGAAAATCGTCTAGGACTTGCTTTGCTTTGAGCCTATCTAGGAAGCTCAGGTACATACATTCATAATTGCATTTATATAGCTGACCTTTTTTCAAAATGTAGGAGCTACTTTTTATTTTCAAATCCCTTCTCAATAAACTATCCATCCCCTTTGGGTAGCGATTTTGTAGTAGGTAGTAGACTACATCTTGATACCATATATCGGTGATCACACCTTGATCAGTGTAATTTTGGCAAACTAGAACTTCTTCCACTTCACAGATCAGCTTCATCGGGCCTTGTCCTCTTACTAGTTTCATTGGTTATATTTCTAGGTCAATATCTTGCTTGGTTGCCATCTATTTTCCTCTTCTCTCTCCTAGCTCATTTTGTATCTGCAAAGATTTTACGGCTATGTCAGGGACTATCCCAAAGACTTTGCTCCTTAAGATATAGTGCCATAATTTCTTTACCACTTTGACCAAAGCAAAAGATTGTTTGTCTAGGTTGGGGTATCTGACTTTAGCATTTTTAAGGGGGAAACTCATAAATGCTATTGGTTACTTGTTTTCCCCATCTTTCTTCTGTGTGAGGATGTCGACACAAGAGTGTTCTGACCCAAAAGAGTATAATTTGAAGGGAATAGTGTAATCTGGACTGACAAGGATAGGGGCTATGGCTATGACGTTCTTGATTTGTTCAAATGACTTCCTTACAGGGGGAGTCCACTCAATCTTAGCATCCTTCTTTAGCATGTCATTGAGTGGTTTTACTATCTCAGAAAAACCACTAATGAACTTCCTTATGAAGTTAATCTTCCCGAAGAAAGACTTCAATTATTTATGACTATGAGGTGGTGTTAGCTTGAGAATGGCTTGGACCTAGTTGGGGTCAATCACTATCCCTATTTCTGAGATTGTGTGTCCAAGCAACTTGCCTTCTATCACCCCGAATACACATTTTTTAGGATTTAGGGAAATCCCATATTTCCTACATCTTTGGAGGACCTTCCTCAAATCACTTATAAGATCGGCTCATTGTTTTGAAAAAATAGGTAGATCATCCATGTAGATGATGATACATTTTCCAACTAGCCCTTTTAAGGCGGTATCCATCGCTCTCTAGAAAGTAGCCCCGACATTGATTAAACCAAAGGGCGTCCGTCAATAGGCGAATGTCCCCCACTTGGTGGTGAATGTCGTCTTTAATTTGTCTTCTTTCTCACGGGTACCAAGTTGGAAACCCATGTGGAGTTTCATATGGGGAGTATGATTCTAGCATCTAGAAACTTTTGGACTTTCTTTTGTATCAAGGGCTCCATAGTAGGATTAATGGGTCGTTGACGTTGACGGAACGGTTTAGTAGAATATGGTTTTAGTAGGATATTGTGCATAGTGACTAAGGTGTTGTACATTTTTAGTTCTTTGTAACTCCAAGATATGACATCTTGATATTTTGTAAGGAGGTGGACCATCTCATCCTTCTCCTCTTTGGTACATACTCTCGCAATGTGAACTTCTCTTGACTCATCTTTGGTGCCAAGGTTTTACACTTTGTACACTTTACCATCAGGTGGTATGTCTACACATCTTTTCATAAGAGTCCCATCGCTATAAAAAATCCTCTCTAGTTCCACCATTACTTTTGGTATGGAATTGGTCCTTAGGTTTATGATGCCTTCATCGTCGGGGTCTTCCAGGTTAATTTCCTCTTCTATCTCTTCCTTCTCTTCATCTATGATATTTTTTTCAAACACATCTACCCACATGATGAACTCAAGGATGTATTGGTCATCTTGAAAAACTTGGAAGTTGGTCATGTTATCTGGGATGGTCAGGGCTGCAACGAGTTCAACTGAGAAATTATTTAGTTTGGACTTCTCCATTGGATGTAATGAACTAGCAAATACAGATAGGGTATCAGTGACAATGTTCTTCCTTTGTGGGATGGCCTTGATGTTGAATGCTTCAAAGTCATTCATCAAGTCCCATGCCTTGTCTTGGTATGCTGAAAACCTCTTATCATTGCAAGAATAGTGATTGCAGACTTGTTTGATGACTAATTGTGAATCTCCTTCTACTATTAAGGCTTTTATTCCTTTCTCATGGGCTAGGAGGAGTCCACGGACCAATGCTTCATATTCTGCAACATTGTTAGTGCACAAAAATTATAATCTATATGAAACATAGAAAGAATTACCTCTTAGATTTATAAGTTTGATCCCCGCTCCTGCTCCTTGTTTACACTTAGAGCCATCGAATCATAATTTCCATATTTGGTACTTTTTTGTGGGTTTTGAATTGTCAAGGACCCTCTTTGAGAATCCCTTTAGTTGGAGCTTATGCTTCTTTCCTCCATCACTACTTGAGGAAGTTGACTCTCTTTTTCTCATCTCTTGGATATGTTCAAGGTCAGGGAATTTAGTACTTTCACCATCTTTATCTTACTGTATTTCTATATATGGTGGACATGTTCTATCATCTGAAGTGTTCCAGTCACTCAATAAGTTCAAGGTAGGGATTTTGGTATCTAAATCTGACCCACTATCTTGACTTTTGGTCGGGGCATCCAGGTCCACCAGGTCATCTGGCCTAGCGATGATGCCACCTTCACTTGCCACTTTGAGGGTTTCCTTTTCAGATTCAAGCTTCCTTAGGGCTTCAACTAGTAGGGGAAATTGGGGTAGCACTCAGGACAGTGTATTTTGGAAATTGGAGCATGTGAATTCTGAGTGACTCACTTGATGTAACCGACAGTATCCTGGCAACATAAGGATGTTAGGGTCCGCATCTTTCCCTAGGTGTTGCATGCTTGTCGTTATACTACTGATAAAGTTCTGAAAGATGTCCTCATGGATGTTAAACTCTAGTAGGCCCTGTACTAGAGTATGGCCTTGTTCTTTAACTTCTCTAATTTGGAACATGAAAATGTCATGCATCCGATAGGTGCCTAGGCTAGTTTGTGTAAATAGAAATTCATTCAGAGCATTATGTTCAGTAATCATCCTCCTTAATTTAGGCTCGACATAAATCTTGATTTGGTTTTTCAGTCCTTTCCATGGTAGCCACAATTGTGTGAAATCTGTTGACAACCATCCTCTCAAGCATTTGGTCCATTCTTGAATTAGTAGCATTCCATAAGTCTTGGGGATATATACTACGTGCACATCAATGTACTCTTGTATCCTTGGGTCAGCAACTAGTTGGATATGTACGTCCTTAAGTACACAAATCACCTTGACTTCTATCTTTTTGAGCTGAATCACCACTTAGTTCATTGTTTGCAGAATCATTCCCAATTTTTGACAGATAGACAAAGGCATGACATTGCACAAATTCCCAAAATAAATCAGGCAATTGTGTAAGTTCTTTCCGAATATCTGCAAACTAAGCATGAATGGTGGTACCTCTATCTTGTCTTTCAACATCGCTGGGAAAGCTTTAGAAGTGTTGACGTTAGAGGTGGTCTTTGTGTTGCTAGTCATTGTACCTTGCTTTGAATGGTCCAAGGATTTCAGGAGGGCTTTACTCTGAGAAGGGAAACCTTGAAGCATCTCGAACATGGGTATGTTTTCCTTTGTTTTCTTTAATTCTTCAACTGCACTTTATTTTTCCTTTGACCATGCTGGGTTCCTATAACTAGTGAATGTGTTCAGTGGGGATGATGCACGATCATTCAGGCCTCTAGGTGGCACAGGATTATTGCTTGCCCAGGGATTTGGTGGAGTTGGTTGTTTACTTGGAGGTATGCCATCAGTCATAGGTTCCTTTCAGCTCTGTAGATTGTAGGAGTTTCGATAATCATTTTGGAAGGCATGAACTTCAGAGTACTTGGGCTTATTCTCTTTTTGGAATGGGAAAATGAACTCTTCTTCTCCTGAATAGGGGCTCAAAATTTCCCCATTTCTAGATGTATTGGAATCGAACATCATGATGTTGAACTGAACATGTGGTTCCTCTGGATTTTGAGGATACTGGTTATAGGATTTGCTTCCATATCCATCGTTGCCTTGGCATAGATTCGGAGCCCCAACAAAATTGGCCTCTGAAACCTCATAGGTGTTAACATTATCCGACGGTATGCTACCATTGTTGGGCCGAGTGTTCCATGGTCTATTTGGTCTTTGCTGCCCAAATGGCTTATCCTATGTATTGTTGTTATTGTTGTAAGTGTTGAAACTCTGATTTTGATTCTGGGGATAAGCATTTGGACCAACCAGTGCACGTTGCTACCCACTTTAGTTTTGGGAAGGATTCAACTTCATCCAGGTGATTTCACTTGTGAGTTGGGACAAGGTTTATTCACGACATCCAACTCAGAAGCTAGGTGAGTATCAGGTTCAGCTTGGGGCACAACCCTTTTCTCCACAAATGCTATTTTATGAGCCTCATAACCAGGATAAGTGATGGATAGTGGTAGGGTTGTGAATGGTTGTGCCAAAATTGGATTTAGCGAAGGCATGTGAGTGGCCAAAGCTTGAATACTAGTTGAAAATGGATGTGGGGTAGCAGTGTTGTTAATTATGGGCATGGTCATGAAGTTCCCTTATTATGGGTACATTTTTTGTGTGAATGTTATGGCCTCATTATACACCTTCTCCATTGTGTCTCTATCTACAGGGGGGAGTATTCTTAGAAAAATTGAAGTGAAGGGGTCAAGGGCTTTGAGGTAAACTTGTATGATGGCTGCCTTTGGTATGGTGTAAGGAGCTTCCAACTTTTGATGCATCTTGTGGAAACGATGATTGAACATGGAGATGGGATCCTTAGGATCTTTTCTTATTGTTATGAACTGGTGATGTGTTGTATCAAGGTCCACATACAACTTAAATTGATTGAGAAATTTGGTTTCAAATTCGATCCATGCAGAAATAGATCCCCGTGGTAGGTTTAGGTACTAGTTGTATGCAAATTCCCTCAAAGTATATGGGAAAAGATGATAGAAAACATCTTGGTGGACAATCACTTTGTGGTTACAAATTTATTTGAAGGCACAAATGTGCTCTTCTACTATTCTTGATTCACCATATATGAAGCGCGTGAAAAACATCTCCAGATTCTTGGGTAATTCATGGAGTTTCCCAACAAAGTTTAATGGTGAGCTTTGTGCATTAGCAAAGAAAGCCATTGGATGAGGTTTCTGCAAATTTTGATTTTGCAAGTTCTAATTTTGATTTATGGCTGTGAGAACATTTGGGGCAGCAATGTGGGATTGTTGTCCAAGAAGATTCTAGAACTCGGTAAGATGGTATGAGGAGTTCTGTCTTGTCCTCCCTTTGTCACTACGAGCTCTACGGTGGTGAGCGAGTTCAAGGAAATCACCTCTTTTTGGAGATGATCTAAGCACTCGCTCGAACCGTTCTAGGGAGAAAGATCCAGTGTTATCAGTCTTAAGGCCCTCCTTCTAGCACCACTTTTGTTGAGCGTTATTTTTACACAAGTCAATTGCTAGGATCTCGAGATTCAATTTCCTCTCTTGAAAGAATAACGACGTTATTCCCAAGGTTCTCCAAGGTCATGGTACAACCTGCTTGGTTACTCAGTTGAAGGTAAATGTGAATGTTCATGAGAAGACCTTTGCTGGTACATTCAAGACATTAAACTGCAAAAGAACTTTAGTACTTTTTTGGTATTTTCCAATTTTATCAAAGATTATAGTCTTACAAATGATGCAAGTTTGTGTTTTAAAGATGATTACTTTTAGATTGTTTTAAAAAATGTGAAAGAAATTTAAATGAGTAAGGTAACAAGAAATGAAGCAAATTGCTGAAAATCCTATGGACATAAACTGTTGTTAACCCTTCCTTGCGAATTGAATGGCGGAGACATTTGGAACAAACCCATGAAGTATAAGTCAGACAATGTCACAATTATATACCCAATAGATGCAATGGTTTGGAGATAAAATGCATTCACCCGTGAAAGATTTTCAAAACCTATCAAATTGTGAAGCCACCAAGATGTCTGCACCCACAAGATGGATTTATCATTGAGACCAATAGATGATCTTTCCTATACATTCATCACAACAAGGTATATAGAAAAAAACAAACTCCAAAATAAATAAACACAGATTCAAAATACAATAAAATAGTTGGCTCTTTGAAAGAGAATGAATACACATACACACATTCACCAATTTTGTATAGATAGCAAAAAATATCACACCATGATTGAAGCACCAATAGTAGATCTTTATTGCATTAAGAATTTGACCCTATTACATTGCTTTTGATTACAATATATAGAGCTCTGATCTACAAACTCTAAATGCAAAAATTAGGGCATCAGAGACTCTAAAATAATTAAATAAACTAAAAATAAAGCTTTGCTTAAAGAAATATATTGCTAATTGATATTAAACACTTTGCATAGATTTTTAGTCAATTTAAAATTGGTTTTCCCATGCAAGAGGGATCAAAATCGCCAAGAAAGAAGAGAGAGAGAAGCTAGAGCTTCTTTGCATGCAACTGGAGTCTTTTTTCTTGATCTTGGAGTTCTCCCTTAGAATATTCATTTGGGGTTCTCTTTGAGGTGGGAAGTGATAGAGGATCCTTAATCCTTCCAAAACAAACTCTAGTTAGGAATCCATCTGATCTGAAGTTCAAATTCCATACAAAAAGGTGATCTCGCTAAAAAAGCCCAGAAATTTGGACCTCGATCTCTGCACCGAAATATGCCAAGTTCAAATTTGACTAAGTGTCAAAACCAAAACTGGAGACCTCAAAATTTTGTTCCTTTTGGAGGCTGAAAGGCCAAAAAGTCTGAAAGGCAAAAATGCTGGGAGGGCCAAAAGGATGAAAGGCCGAAAGAGCCGAAATGGAGAAACTAGCCTTTGGAGGAAAAGTGGCTAAGTGTGAAAAACTGCCCTTCTCAAAAATGGTTGTCTGGGTTTAATCAATCAGCTTGGGAACACCTCCGGATGAGCAGCTCGCAGGCTCTGCACTATTTCCTGTACTTCCTCATAATTTATTTCTCTCCTCTTCACTTTGTTGACCCGCCGTTCTTGCTTCTCTCTAAAAATGGTCAATTTGAAAGTAAAGAAATTGATCTCTTCATCATGCTCATAAATCCTCTGCATGTCTTCCTTTGTATAGAATAGTTGGTGCAAGGCCTCTTTTGTTCTAACACGTGTCAGAATATCTCTGAATTATTGTACCACCTCTTTTGTTGGGTGTAGGACTTGTTTATTTTCATCCCGGTACAGTTCTAAGCTAATACCTACGAAGAAGCCTTCTATTTCTCCTACCCATTCCATGACTTCCTTCTATTTTTCCAGTATGCGTACCAGACACTTTTTGCAAACCTTAATTGTTTTGGCTATGCCCTTAATCCAGGTTTCAAAGTTGTCCAGCTCTTCGCCCTCATATACCTTTACCAGGATTTGGAAGCATTGCTTCTTAATTATCTTGAGGTCTTGGAGGGCATCCTTCCATTTGGTTAATTCAGAATCCAATCCCTCCTCACTCTCCATCAGATCAATCAACTTTGTGGTTTCAATCAAAATGACTTTGTAAGGCCTAAAAACCAGTTTGATAACCCCTTCTCCGTACTGCTCAAAATTATTCTTCCAATCAACACTTGCCTAAATTAAAAAAGAGGTCACACTTGCCGGTAAGTCTGGAGTAGCTCTCTTTTCTAATACAACCTATAATGAGGCCTCTGGGCAACTTGGGTCAATGGGACCCACTATCTTATGAATGAATTTCTTTAGAGCCTCATTTTTATTTGTTAAGGACTTGATGGTCTCTTTGTCCTTACACATAAAGCCTATAGCATGCTTCAAACCTAGAGCTACAAGTGTCTTACTTCCTTCCCTAGTTGGCTCTCCTAAGTCTACCTCTTCAAAAGTATAATCCTCAGGGGTCACTTGTGCTTGAGAGGTGCTAACAAAAGGAACTGCTACTTGTGCCTTCCGATGACCCCGAATATCTTGAGTGACATAGGATATGGTCCTTGCTAGTATGTTGGTCTTTGCTTGATGGAAGGTTTGCCCTAAGAATTCCATATCTATATCTTCTCCTTCCTCCTCATCTGTGTAAGTTCTCTTCCGAGGCTGAATCTCTTTAGTAAACCAAGTAGGTTTACTAAAGGCGGTAACTGGCTCATATGGGGAAATATGGAGGATCGAAGCCAAGATTTGAATTCAATACCATCATTTTCATCCTTATCTATCTTTGCATTCAGGATGGGCTTGTTGTATATCTTATCCATGGTATAAATTAACTCTAGCACCTTATTTGAATCCTATTCCCAAACCTTGGGGGTAATACTGCTCTCTAGAGCTACTTGTACTAGAGTGAGGGACATCCTGTAGTAATCTCGGATCTTTACCTCATGGTCGTCTACACAATTCATCCAATGATCTTCAATGTGAAACTCATGGATGTAAAAATTGGTGATGATATGGCTGTATGTGCCTATTGGGTCAAATCGGGCCCTGACAGTTTTATATAGTTGGAGTGGGCACTCGTCCAACTCAAAGTCCAAGGACTTGTAGATTTTCATGTCCTAGAGAGTGTAGGGGCCTAGGGAAATGGGGAAGTCCTTGTTGGTGCTCAAATAAACAAAATAGATTTCCTATGGACTTGTTGATCCAATGTTGGGAAACCCAAGTGATTTGGCCAACTAACAAGATTCAACCAAGGAAAGGTTGAACCCTCTACAATTCTAGCTCTACAGAACCAAGGCTGGTAGGCCTATAACTTAAACTTATCCTTCAAGTCTTAAGGATTTTTATAGCAGATAGAATACACCTCAAACCCTCTCTCTCAAGTATGGCAAGGCACTTGAAAGAAATCTAACTGAAAGCAATATATCATAAACTGTAAA
>MU224422.1:262532-277506 GCA_018584345.1 Thuja plicata
TCCACTTGGAATAATTTGATTGGATGAGGATGAGTGGATGCCACCTCATCATTTAGCAATCCTTATTTCAATTCCACTTTTCCATCCGCTCTTTGGAAATTTTCTCATAGAGGTGGTTTTGAAATTGCTTGCACTTGAAGTGGTTCTTAACTTTGATGTTTTGGTCTTTATCTTTCTTGATGACTTGAACTTGTAAATTTTCATCCTTCCTTGCAATCATTTTATCTTGCTATTGCACTTGCATCCTCATTTGTTAACTTAATTTCCAACCTCTAACTCCCTTGCTAGCTCGATGAATGACTTGCAAGTACTTTGTTGATGCTGGCAAGCTGTCCTTGATGTTGTAATCATCTTCATGCCTTTGAAAATCATCTTTGCTTGCCATCTTTATGTTGCACTTGCATTGTTGAAGTCTTGGACATTTGTACTTTAGACTTTCGCTTCCATCCGTCACTTGAGTCTCTTCACCCATGTAGCCTCGAAGTTGCAACAACTCCTCCTTGACCTTGAACATCTTCATTTCCCTGCAAAACAAGAAACATTTGTGATAGATATTTTTTGGCAAGTATTTCTCAAATTTCAAGACAAAGTTACTTAACATCCTTATGATCTCCAAATGAAAATCAAATTCTATTACTTAAGATCTAGGATGAGTTACTTGAGATTGAATATGAGAGACTTGAAACTTCTTATTGTCTTTCACTTGATTCCTATTGTGCATTCCTTAAAAGCAGCCAATCTTTTGATTTAATTTTAATCTAGACCTCTAAATTATTGAGTCTAAGACATAAATCAGAATTCAATTTTCCTTTGTAGAACACTCAGCAAGTAACCAAGTTTTGACTTCATCATTGTAAATCAGATTTCGCACCAAACCTGATTGGAATCCTGTGAGATTTGAATTATTAATTCATAGCTTAAGTCTGACCTTACTTGATGAAAGTCGCACTTTGCCTCTGAAATTTGCACCTACAAGGTCTGTTCTTCCTTTTGTTCTATTGCTTTGAGTTGGTATGATGGTTGAAATGAAGCATTCAATCCTCCTTATATATGCACTTACACCCGAAGGTCATGACTTTCCACAAGGCCGACATGAATTTGTTAATTGAATTTGAAATGATTTTAAAAAACATTTGTTTGTTTGCCCTTTCAAGGCTGACTTGCATGTGAATTGTCTTTCGGTTTGCATAGGAATTGTTAAGTGTCTTTTCAACATGGTACTTTGGAGGGCAGAAATTATACCTTGTAGCCCCTTTTTTCAAGCGAAAATCTTCATGCGCTCGGGCGCCTTCACAATGCAAAGCGGAAATATGCATGTTCTTGGGTGCCAACTCATGTTTGGGCGGAATTTAATAGTTATTGGGTCTCCTTCTTGAGAACTATGAGGAAATAACCTTGTCTTTGGGCTCAGCATTAAAGATTGAGCGGAATTGTGCATGTAGTCAGGCTCAGATTTAAATTGTGGTTGGAATTTAGGGTCCCGTTGGGCAAGCTAAGCAGAAATTGATCCATGCTTAGGCTCCATTAATCATAGACTTCAATCTTCTCAAGTGCAAGGTGAAATCTTCTTCCATCACTTTGTTTGATCTTACTTTAGACAAGTTAGATCTTGTTCACCATATGAATTTCTAATCTTTAGCGTTCAAATTCTCGCTTCAAAGGAATAATCTCATTTCCCTTTGCTCTAATTTTGCCACAGCAATGCCCAACTTTGCCATAATTCATTTTGATTTTCCTCCAATAGCTGGACGTTTGTGATCAAATCTTTCCTCCTTACCTTTTCTTCAATTTAGTAGATTTCAATGATTTCCCTAGGCCTTCAAACATGAATCGCCCTCATGCATGGTGTTTCATCGTTGTTGTTTGATGGAAATTTAAAGTGTTTTTGCCTTGGTTGTGCATCTGCACTACTAATGTGGGATTAAAAAACCTTTTGCCTCTTAAAGTTTTGACCAGCACAGGAACTTGTGTAGATTTATTTCTTATAATTTCCTTACAACATATTATGTTGGTGGAAAATCGAACACCATGAGGACAACTTGGATTACAAATTTTTCTTCATTTTACCTTCAAACTTTCATTCAACCCCTCAAGTGGAAATTCAATGCCTATGGGGACAGATTCTGATTGCATCATAAAGCTTGTTTACCACCTTGCCCAACTAGTGGAAGATCAACTAGCATAGGGACAAATTTGGTTGCTAGTGGACTTGACAATTTTTGCATTTTATCCCTAATGACTGGAAACCTCTATGGCTTGACTTTGTTTTCTACCTTGATGACCTCAAGATTCTACCACTCCTCAATCCTTTAAGCTCAGTTTTGACACCTCTACTGCCAAGACCCTAAACCTAACAAACGAAAGAGTGGGTTCCTGTTTGTAAATGGGGCGATGGTGTGAAAAGGTTAAAACAAGTCCATGCTCCACAAGGAGTAATAATAGATATATAAAATGTATTCAATATGTTTTCTTCTCCCTTTTGATTTCTTTGATGTATCTTCTTTTCCTCATAGACGCAACTCTTCATAATGCCCATTCACTTTTGATAAATTAAACTTTAATTTAATTTTGGTTTTGTAATGTTCCCTTTTGTAAATGCCCCGGTTTTTGCTCTAAATCACAAATTCAAGTAGAACAAGAAGTAGAATAAAATTAGTAACCTCATGTACTTGATTGAGATCCCACAACATGTTAGAAAATTATTGAAACATAACCTATTAGAATATTTTTAGTTCCTTAGCTTTCTTCGCTATTTTTAGCTAGCTCTTAGATTCTTTTTATTAATGGTCATTTAGGCTTTATTTTATTAAGTTTTATTTTTAGCCATCTATATTTAGACATCTGTGCTTTTTTGTTAAAGCTTTTGTAAACTCTATATGCGGTTTATTGGTAATATGATCATATTAGTTTTTTAGAGTTTCATGGTATTAGAGCAGAGGTTGAGGGTTTTTGAAAATTCGTGAACATCTTTGTGGGGTAAAAATCGCGAGTCTACAAGCAAGGAAAATCGTAGGTTGTTGTGGAGGTGTTTGCAAAAAAACAACTGACTTTTGTTATTTTCCTCCTCCGCACATTCTTTTTAGCCCATGATTTTTTTAGCAGTGTTTATGGGTGGAATCTGTGCAGGATCGTGTGTTTACAATTGATGCAATTTTCTTTTGCATTTTTTGAGCCCACGCTTTTTCTCTTTGTCCCGTTCTTGAATTCGACGTAGATTTGTAGTTGCATTTTTTTGGGGCTCTTGCAATTAGTACTGCCGAAAATCGCGGATCTCAGAAGTCTTTGTTTCTGGTTGCGTGCTATGATTTTTCTGACTCCGACACATTTTTGTGTTTTTCAGCGTGATAGTTCTAATTTTTTCCGTGATTTTTCACAGATGTATTTGTAACTTTTCTGCACGGCTCAATACTTTTGGAAAACGCAACTAGGGTTTTTTTGCAAATCGCGACCAAAGTGTTTTTGCAGATTATTTTGGGCATAAAACCCTAATCCAAATTTTAGATTTTTGCATCTTAGGGTTTTCTGTTCTTGCTCAAAATTGGGTTTTTACCCTTAAACCCATTTAGGGTTTTCTGGTAATTTTCAATTTTTTTAATATATTTTTTTGGCAATTATTATTTTTAGATTCATCAGTCTATTTTTTTTTTCTTTAGTGTGTTATAAAAGCCGTCAAAATTGTGCCAATTGATCGCCAACGCCTACCTCAATTTTTGTACCTTCATAGGGTTGACCAACAACCTCAGATTTCATGATGGCGTCTTTAACCAACATTATGTTGGACGGAAATCAACGATTTAATGACTGCAATTACAACACCTGGAAGTAGCGTATGATGACTATTTGTATATCGATGCCTTGACAAGATTGTTTTGGGTACAGAAACATGTCCTAAAGATGCTAGAAAAGATCCAGACAAATTTGATGAGCGTAACCAAGAAGTTGTCATGCTCATCAAACTTTCAGTTAAAGATGATCGGCTCCCTCAGGTGTCTTTCGACAAAACAACTAAAGAGGTCTAGGAACCCTGAAGGATCTTCGTGAGACTTCTGACACGAGCTACACTTTCTTTTTGAAAAATATATTATTTGCTATCATGATGGATAAGATGTCTCTCTAAGCACATCTCACGAAGATCAAGGACATTCGTGACCAGCTTGAGGCTATTGGCCGCAAAATAGAGGAAGAAGATATGGTAGTGATCACGTGGAAAAGCCTGACCCAATCCTACGAGCATTTCGTTGAGACACTCAATATCACTTCTAGTAGTGTGTGTTGATTTGATCTTTCCTGATCTCTGCAACAAGCTTCTGCAGCAGGACATATGGAAGCAATGCTAGTTCGTCCTCTATTGATTAAGTGGCCTTCACAACCAAAGCCTTAGACAAGAACAAAGATAAACCCCAGTCCTATCAGTAGAAAGCACTAGCTAAACCTCAGGCATCTTTAAAGAAGAAGAGTGTTTAATGCAATTATTATCACAAGTTTGGTCACATGAAGATAGATTGCAAGAAATGATTGGCAACCCACAATTTTCACAGGGAGGGTCCCAACAGAAGGCCCAAGCTGCTACCCATTCTGACTAGGAGTCTGCCTCCTATGCGTTCATGGCCACATGCCCATCAGATCACGACACATCATCTGCCTGGTACATTGACTCTGGTGCCTCTCGACATTTTACACATCATCGATATTGGTTAGCAAAGTTCATGCCTTTCTTTGATTCAACGATCTTTGAAGGAGGTGAGTATACAATTGTTGGCAAAGGCAATGTTCAAATTTCACTTGGTGGGAGGGATTTGATTTTTCTCAATGTATACTTTGTCCCAGGTATGAAGCTCAATCCACTGTCGATCACTCAGATTATACTTCATTCTCCACAGTTGGATGTTGTCTTTAGTTCGCACAAGTGCAATATTGCTGACATATAGTCTCACACTATAGTTGCAATTGGTCTTGAGGACCATGGTCTTTACAAACTCATTGAGCAGGCCATAACAGCCAGAAGTACTTCCATCAACAATCTTTGGCATCAACGGTATGGGCATTTGAGTATTCACTATATCTCTTAGTTGGCTCGAGATAGTCTGGTTGTTTGATTACCTGAGATTCAAACACAGAATCATGGAGTTTGCGGAGCTTGTTAGACTGGGAGGCAACACCGGACTCTATTTTTCAAATGGTGACGCTTGGAGATCATCCAAGGTCTTGCAGTTGGTTTATGCAAATATTGGTGGATCCATGAACACTCCATCAGTCATAGGGTGTAGGTATTTTCTGCTATTTGTTGATGATTTTAGAAGTGTGTACTTTCTCCAGCATAAATCAGAGGTGTTCAACACATTTCAGAAGTTCAAGGCCTTGGGGGAAAGAGAGCTAGGTTGACAAATTGTCACTCTCCGACCTAACAATGGTGGAGAATTTTGTTCCTATGATTTCTCCAACTTCTGTGCATCACATGACATTAAGCATCAACTTACTACACCTTACACTCCACAATAGAATGGTGTTGTTGTGCACATGAATTGTACAATCATTGAGATTGCTTTATTGATGTTGGAGCATAGAAATGTTCCAAAGAAGTTTTGGGCTGAGGCAGTCCTTACAATAGTTTATCTTCTGAATCGGTCTCCCACACAGGCCGTTAAGAAGATGACCCTAGAGGAAGGTTGATTTGGAGGGAAGCCCAAAATAAGTCATCTAAAGGTTTTTGGTTCTACAACTTATGTTTGGATTCTAGATGCCAAACGCACCAAACTGGATTCCAAGACTTAGAAATTGATGTTCACAAGGTACACCGATACACATAAGGCTTATCAGTTGATTGATGTTGATACCGATTGTCTCATCTTTAGTTGCGATGTGGTGTTTGATGAAGAACGAGGTCTATTTCAACCTTCTCCATTTTTTAGCCCTGGGGATCAGCCTCCACAGGCTGCAAATTTGGATGTTCGTCTTCCATTCAATTCACCTAATGGGAGAGATTCAGATGACATTGTGCCACTCGCCCCTCCTCAGGACATTCAGACTCCACATCCCAAGATTCTAGGTGATGTTATTCCTCTTGTAGTGGATGTTGGTTCTCCTACTCTCTAGCCTAAGTGGTGGGCAAAGACCATTAGTGATTTTCACGATGATGAACTTGTTGAGGTTAGATCTGCAAGGAATAGGAGCAAGCAATGTACCACAATCAACTTTGCTGTTATGGCAAACATTCACAATATTTTTGAGCCTTAGACATATTCAAAGGCTAAAGGTATACCAAAATGGGAACAAGCTATGGAAGTTGAACATTAGAGTCTCGAAAAAAACAACACTTGGGTGTTATTAGATCTTCCACCATGGAAGAGGCCCATTAATTGCAAATGGGTGTATAAGGTCAAATATAAGGCTGATGACACACTTGATAAGTACCAGGCACAGTTAGTAGCTAAAGGGTTTTTATAGGAGGGCATTTACTATGAGAAGACATTTGCTCCCACCACCAAAATGAGTACCATTTGTCTTGTCCTCGCTCGTTCAGCTAAGTTTGGATGGCAAATTCATCAGATGGATGTCAAGAGTGCTTTCCTCAATGGTGATTTGCAGGAAGAGGTCTACATGACACAACCTCCAGGTTTCCAGGTTGTAGGCAAAGAACACCAGGTTTGCAAATTGGTAAAATCTCTCTATGGCCTCAAACAGGCTCCTCGTGTATGGTACATCAAGATTGATAAGTATTTGATTGATCAAGAGTTTCAGCGGAGTCCTCCTGATTCTAATTTGTTTGTCAAGCACGCTAGTGGTGAGATTCTTATTCTTAACATCTATGTTGATGATCTCATCATTATTGGTAGTACAACACATTTTGTCAAGCATGTTAAATAGAATTTGTGCCAGACTTTTGATATTATAGATTTGATACTTCTCCACTATTGTCTTGGTGCAGAGGATTGGCAGACAAATAACTACATCTTCATTTCTTAGTCAAAGTATGCTAAAAGTGTGTTGGATAAGTTTCAGATGCATGATTTCAAACCTGCATCTACACCTATGAAGAAAGGACTGAAACTTTCAACTATATCAGATTCACTGGTGGTGGATGAATCAAAGTTCAGGCAACTAGTGGGCAGCCTCATTTGTCTCACTGCCACTAAACCATACATCAACTATGTTGTGAGCTAGATCTCTCGCTTCATGATAGCCTCAAAAGCTGAACATTGGGTTGCAACAAAATGTGTGTTGAGATATGTGAAAGGCACCCCTGATTTTGGCATTCTGTACAACAAAAGCATAGATCCTAGGTTCATTGGTTTTGCAGAATCAAATTGGACAGGTTATTTTGAGGACAAAAAGTCTACTTTTGGGTATGTTTTCAGTTTGGGTATATATGCAGTCACATTGACCAACAAGAAGTAGTAGGTAGTAGTTCTCTCCTCTATTGAAGCTAAATATCAGGGTATTGTTAAGGCAACTTGTGAGGCGGTTTGGCTTCAAAGGATGCTTGTAGACATGCACATGCCTCAACAAAGACCTACTCCCTTGTTCTGTGATAATAAGGGAAATCTGAAGTTAGTCAAAAATCCAGTCTTCCTTGAGTGGACCAAGCATGTTGAACTTTATTGTCATTTCATCCGCAAGCTTGTCAAAGATGGATCAATGGTATTGCAGTATGTCCCCACTGAGAACCAGACTATAGATATACTCACCAAGTCTCTCAATTTGGAAAAGTTTGTCAAGTTAAGAGGGCAACTTGGTGTAGTTGATAGAATGACCATTAAGGGAGGGTATTAGAATATTTTTAGTGCCTTAGCTTTCTTCGCTATTTTTAGCTAGTTCTTAGATCCTTTATTAATGGTCATTTAGGCTTTTATTTTGTAAAATTTTATTTTTAGTCGTTTATATTTAGATGTCTTTGCTTTTTTATTAAAGCTTTTGTAAACTCTATATATGCGGTGTATTGGTAATACAATCATATTAGTTTTTTAGATTTTCATAACCCATACGATAGAGCTTCCTTATTTCTGTATTAGAGACATTAAACTCATAGATCTTTCCTACTAGGGTTAGGAACATTAATTTAACCATAAGATAGATATTTAATTTATCGATGGAGTCCAACCATAGGAGAGTTGGGATAAGGGGCATATTAGAGTACCTTAAATAAATCCTCTACCCTAGGCCCAAAAGCGGATATCATACCTCTTGGCCCTGAAGTGGCCCTTTGCCATCCATATGAATGTTATGGCTAAATTAAATGTAGGACTTATGGAGTCATGAGCTACACCTTCTCACTTTTAATATAAAGGTTGGAAGTTCAATGAAGTAGTTAGCCTTTAGCATACATAAGAAGATATTTCAATAAACATTTATATGTAAAATGTGCATAGTAAATGTCATTTAGTAATTTTTTTATCACAATAACATTGGATACTTGAATAGTAACTCCAACATTACGTAGGCAAGAAAATTATCATTGATTGATTCTTCCCAACAAGTGCAAAAAGACAACTATTTATATTATTTAGAAATAATTACATAAAGATAAATAAATCAAACTAACCATATTTCTACCCTAACTAGAATTGTTTGTATGATGTGCAAGCTTTATCACAAATTATCTCATCCATTAATTCTAAAATTATAATCATGAGTTTATTAGTCAAAATGTTGATCAAAATATAATGATTCTCTCTTAAAAGCTCTCGTCTCTTGCACGATGAGGTGGATGGTCCAAAAATAGTTTTCTAAGCTATAAATGTCACTCTAAAAATAGTAGGGATTCCGTGCGATAAAAATAGAGACGACTATAAATAGCTTAGCAAATCTTTGAACATGCTTTTCTTTTTAAAATGACAAGGACTCAGAATAGACATGACTCTAGATGACTTTTATGATTTTGCAACTTATCCTCTTATCTTGACTAACCCCTTGAAATACCTTGAAATCTTTTCATTCTTGCCTCCTCTGTATAGGCAAGTCATTATTCTATTAGGCGTGCTTGAATATGAGCTAACAAAAGAGAAATTACTATGTATTGGCCGCACTTAAGCTTAGATGGATGCCTCAAAACTAGGCAAAGTGAGAACAAAAGTTCCTTCTTTGTATTAGCACATCTATATTAACATGCGTACAATAATGTTTTAAGGTAGCATTTCCTTAAGAAACCTTTTTAAAAATATGCATGTTGATTTCGTACCATGCGGATGTAGTCTGAAAATCTATTTATTTTTGTTGTAGAGGCGAATGCCTTTGTATTAAAAATATCAATTTTCCACAATCTGTCATAGTTGTTGCCTTTGTATTGGCACTTTGACAACCTTCGGTGCGTGTCGATGGCTTGGAGGTGCATTTTGTGAATCACGTCATCCGGTTGATAAAACTAAGTTTAAAATCTTCCACACCCTCTCAAGTTTGTAGTACCCACAAGCCAATGGTCAGATATAATGTACAAAAAAAAGTTCTCATCTTCGTGATATATAAATACTGTGGTGTCGAAGAGGATGATTGGGAGGAAAGACTACCAATGGTACTTTGGGTGTACTGTATGACATACGAAGTAACAATCAGACATACCCTCTTCTAACTAATGTATGGGCAAGAGGCCTTGGTACATTCCGAATACATTCCTAATTTGCGGATTGTTGTTGAGATCTGTCTTGGTGATACCAAAAGTTTGAACACATGCCTTCTTAACCTTAACAAACTGGATGAATAGAAAATAATGGCACAATGGGCCACAACAGTTTTTGAAATGTTGATATTGATGTCAAGAAGGCCAGAAGATAATAGTTGTCACTGATGTCAAAGCACATGAGCAAGCTTGTTGGCAAGCATATTCTCAAAGGAGAAATATTGTCATTGATTTCATGTTGATTCTTCTTAAGGAAAATGTTATTTTCCATATTGCACAAACAAACAACACAAAGACAATAGGAAGAAGCTGCAAATGTTTATGATATCTTTGATATGTGTAGATTGTCATTGGTTAGAAAATAAGCTTGAAGAAATTACAAGGATGGATTGGTGAATTCTTGGTGAAGCATTCAATATCTCTTACGTTAGAATTATGTAGTGATGTACATACTGAGGCTCCCTCCTATGACAGAGGAAATTGAATCTAACATACATGCGTTATTCTTAAACAATGTAACTATGTTGGTAATCTTCCAAGGGATGTAACAAAGGGTGAAATCGAGGACCTCCTTTACAAGTACGAGCACATTATAGACATTGATTTGAAGCTACCACCATGACCGACCGATTATTGCTTTATTTTGTTTGAGGATGCTTAAAATGCTGAGAATGCAATCAGGGGCTGTGATGGTTACAAGTTTGATGGACACATGCTTTGGGCTGAGATTGCCAATGATGGATGTGCTTCATCTATTGACATTTATGACAATAGTAAATACTATTCTGATAGTCGCTCGGGTAGTACATATAGACGCTCTGGATACCTCTTCTCCATCATGGCAAGATTTGAAGGATCACATGTGACTAGTTGGTGATTTATGCTTTTTTGTAGTATATCGTAAAAGAAGTGGCATTGTACGAGTTGTGGAATATACAACCGACGAAGATATGAAGTATACAAGTTCTCTAAAGAGACCAATCTGAAGTAAAATTTTGGTCAAAGCCAATTCAAAGAAGGAAAGAATGCGAAAGATACATGTTAAAAAAGCACAATGATTCATATTATGCATTCAACAATGATAAAATGATAAGGATGTTTATATAGATATAGTATCCAAGTTAGACCAAATGAACAATGTTATAATAAATAGTGATTTCTACCAAATTGATTTGAGAAAACACATATCAATTAACTTAGAGCAGCAGTTCAAAGCAATTATCAAACAACAACGATTATCTTGTTTGACAAAAGCCAGTGGTTTAATAATATAAAGCATGATCAATGATATTAATACAAAAATCCAAACAAAGGCATAATGAATCATGGTAATCAACGCAATAATCAGAAATCTGACTCAGTTGGTAAAAAATTAGTAATTCACTTAATATCAGGCAAGGCCGGTAAAAAAGTAGAGGTGCGATTGGTCAAAGACAAATGAAAATAAGATTTGCAATATGATCCTTAACAAAGTCGACTACATAATTGAACTACATTATTAAAGCATTGATTTGCTGTTGTTTTCTTTCATTAGGTTTTGCACGTAAAATTGTGTTATAGTGTTCTTATGTGTATGATTATTTGAATTTAGTGAATAATTCTATTGTAATCATGTGTTCTTCATGAAGTTATGCAATACTGGTAGAAGTTATGGCACAAAAAATAGGTGATAGTACCCCATCCTCGTACAATGAATCGGGTGATAGACATTGAAAGCAAAAACAAAACATCCCAAGGGAAGAAAAGTATAAGTGATGACAAAAGTGTGGAAGATAGCAACAATGAAAATGAATCAAAGATGATATAAGCCCTTCGATGGAATATTCTACAGATGATGATGGAATAGAAAGTTGAGAAAGAAGGCCCCAAGGAAAACAGAGAAGTATGGTGTACTGATTGTAAGGTAGAAGGTCACACAAAAATAGCCCTTCCAAATAAATTATGTTGTGACATCTGTTAAGTATTGGGACATTCCATCAAGGAATGCTCGTAAAACCTAAAAACAAGAAGCACACAAGTGCTCTTCGATCAAGGGGAACAATTAACCCTGCCAACAACACCACCAAAACTACCTATCAACTCAAATCAAAGGTAGTACAAGCCCTCCCATAGAATATGGTACGAATGATGTTGGAGTTGAAGGTTGGGAAAGAAGGCCCCAAAGAAAACAAAAAAGTATGGTGCACCGACTATAGGTAGGTGGTCACACAAAAATGACTTGTTTGAAGAAATTATTTTGCAACATCTGTCAAGTATTGGAACATTCCATCAAGAAATGCTTGTATGACCAAAAAATAAGCACACAAGTGCTCTTTTCCCAAGGGGAATAAACAACCCCGCCAACCACATCACCAAAATCACTTGCCAACTCTAATGCATTGCCTAGTGGATACCACAACAATAGGCGAAGTAATAATAATAAATTCTATAATGACAATAACAATAGTGGCAGATGGAGCAGAATACAATATAACATGACGACAAGACAATTGACCTAGTGCTGAAAATGTAATGAATAAGGTCACTTCACCTGGATGCCAAAGTAGCCAAAATAACTCCGACTTGTTATGCAAGTGTTGTGGACCTAGGTACCATGAAGATGTTGACTGCCTGAAGCAAAAAGTGGTAAGCATGCTGGTCGTGAATGAGCCAAATGAAGTATTGGCAATCACCAGCCTACAGACAAAGAAAACAATGTCAAGATCCTTGTACGAAGGAGAGACATTGGGAAGTCAAAATTGATGTGGAACAGGCAATGGCGGATTAAAGAAGAGCCTCAAATGAAGCTGCTAGTTCTCCATTGCAGTCAGAGTTTAAAAGAACATAGTAAGACATGTGTTGCAAACAAAAATTCCTATAAAGGTAACAAACCTTCTACAAAGTATGTGACATTTGAAAATGGCAATGACGAATATAGTCAGTAACCACACAACCAACTAGAAGTAATGTCATCCACAAGAGAAACAAATAGGGAAACCATCACATGAAGGGGATGAGGCTAGATATCCAATGTTGACGATGAGCATCAGGAGGAAGTCAGTCGTTGTCGAGATGGAAATTATGGGAAGAAAATTGACAAATGCCATCATTGATGGAGGCTTAGAAGTGAATGCACTGCTAGAAG
The DNA here is from genome assembly GCA_018584345.1 of Thuja plicata. Taxonomy (NCBI): domain Eukaryota; kingdom Viridiplantae; phylum Streptophyta; class Pinopsida; order Cupressales; family Cupressaceae; genus Thuja; species Thuja plicata. The sequence goes on from MU224422.1 coordinate 275,267, forward strand.
AAAGAAATGTCTTGGGAAGCCAACACTCTAGCAGCTAACCTTCCACTTAGTGGGTGTCCATCAACATAGCATTAAGCCATTGTGGTAAAAACGTAACAATTGACATAGTACATTTTCATGGATTTCGTAGTTATCCCATTATAGAAGAAGGCATACAACGCTCTCTTCGGGACGGTTTAGTTGATTATCGCCAAGGCAAACTACAATTGGAAGCAGAACATACTATCGATCGAGAGTGAAGGAAGTACGACATTGACTAGAGGAATTAGGCTGTAAGCAAAGAATTGACATCCCTTGATTTAGAGTCTTATGATGGAGTTCTTGAGATGGATGAATAGAGCAAAACAATGAAACTAATGATGAAGGGGTGCTCAAATTGTTGATTTTATTGTAGTTGTGGTCGGAATCCACATGCCTACATAAATATCACAAACGTTGTGATAATATAATTATTTTGATATAATAATTATATTGTGATTAACAATATAAAATTATATTAATAATATAATATTATTCTTATTATGAGATAATGTAATTATATGTGATGACATAATTTTATTAATATATTATATTAATAATATAATATAATTATATTATATTATTCTAAGCAATCTATATGTCTTGATAAGACATCCCTTGGTGAAAAGGTATTATCCTTATATAAAAGAGATGTGCAGTCTCCTATTGATATATACATGACAATTGAGTAAAATATGTGGAGGATATATACACTCTGAAATTTTAACATGGTATCAGAGAAGATTCGAACCTCTGGGAATGTTCATTGGATAAATATGTTATTGAACCTTTGAAGATCTATTCTGTGTTATGATCAAACCGATTCATGAAGTTGATGGTGAGAGTAGCTATACTTGTGAATGGCAACCATGAAAATATCTCATGCTGAAACGATAGGGATATACGATTAAAACTATTACTTTGATCTTCTCAGCAAAAGGCTGGCATCAAATAGAAGACATCTACATGAAGAATAAGGAACTGAAAACCAACACAGTTTTAGATTCTATCACAGATTATATTGGACGGAAGTCAAAGATTTGGCTGCTTAAAGTATAACCCTTGGTGCGTGAAGATTCTTTCTATTGTGCGTGGGTTTTGGGGGGCGTTTCTGTCCCGGAAGGCAACGACATTCTTCACCATCAAACAATCAGCCGCTTCATATTTCCAAGCATTCAAGTGTACGACTGTTGAACAGAGAAGCAATACATCAACACTTAAATACAATTTCTGTCAGCATCCCAAACCAGTAAGCGAACAAATAGATCTAGAATCCGGAGTGAAGAGATCATCGAATTGTTTATCTCTTATTATCACCTAATTTTGGATCACTACTCTTCCTCAATCAAAGATAATAAAACCTCAACGATCAAGCAAATTCAGATGATCACAATATTTAGCGATTCAATCCATTTGATATCCAGTATACAGTCAATAATAAATACATTGGGTTCCATTTGAAACAAACAAACGACATTACCTTCCTCACATACTCATAATTCTCTCTACCGTTGAATACTAGTAGAATCTCAAGTAGAAACGCCGATGTATCCTTGGAGTAGTATCGAAGATTGAGAACTCTCCTGTTGTTCTGTTGGTAGTAGCTTAAGTCTGATCAATCTCTCAGACTGCTATATGGGAGTTGTGATTATATATATGGAATTCAATGACAAGAATTAATATTAATAAGGACGGAGCAACTGACAATGGTCAGGACGTCACCATACAAATGGATGAGTATATTATCAATCACAAGCGACATATGAGACTATATCAATACCATGCCCTCTGGACGTTGTCGCCATGACCCTCTTCTCAAACTTCATGGCCTATATCCAATATCGAGACATCTATCAGTGATATCTCTTACTGGGTAGGCAACAATAACCAAGTTGGGAGTGTGAATTTAATATAGGATATGACACAATATTATTGGACTTTTTGTTGCAAGTTTCTCATGGCAAGTAATGTTTCAATGATACAGTTCAAAGGTGTAAGATTATTGTTCGTCGCAAAAAGATACGAAGGTTGACAACCCATGATGGAGGGTGCTCCCCTTAATGCCACAAACACATAACAGAAACAAAGAAGCAGTAACAATTTGCAAGAACAGAAAATGGGCTTCTTATTATCTCCACAAATGTGGAATTACAAACCTTCAGAATTACAATATGCAAAGCCACATGGGCATTCCCCTTACAATATTCTGTAGGACAAAGCCT
>MU224422.1:289051-299453 GCA_018584345.1 Thuja plicata
TACAAATTGTAAAATAGTTCAAAGTAATGTAAAATAGGTTAAAATAGTTTAATATGGTGTAAAATAGTGTAAAATAGTTTAATATAGTGTAGAATAGTTTAGAATAGAGTAATATAGTTTAATAGTATGTAAACTAGTTTAATATAGTGTAAAAATAGTGTAAAATAGTTTTAAATATTGTAAAATAGTTTTAAAGTAATGTAAAATAATTTTACACTATTTTAAACTATTTTAAATTATTTTTAACTATTTCACACTATTTTGAATTATTCTAAACTATTTTCTACTATTTAAAAATATTGTAAATTATTTTACATTATTTTACATACTAGTTTAATATTTTTACACTATTTTATAATTTACATTATTTTAAACTATTTTACACTTTTTTGATGCTATTTTAATCTATTTTACACTAATTTAAATTATTTTACACTATTTTAAAATATTTTACATTGTTTTACTATTTTAAACTATTTTCAGATGGTGTAAAATAGTGTAAAATAGTTTAGAATAGAGTAAACTAGTTTAATATAGTGTAAAATAGTTTAAAATATTATAAATTGATGTAAAATAGTATAAACTAGTGTAAAATAATTTAAAATAGTATAAAATAGTTTAAAACAATTCAAAATAGTGTCAAATGGTTAAAATTAATGTAAAATAGTTTAAAATATTGTAAAATAGAGTAAAATAGTATAAAATAATTTAAAATAGTATGAAATAATATAAAATAGTTTAACAATTTCTTAAAATAGTATAAAATAGTGTAAAATAGTATTAAAAAGTATAAAGTAGTGTAAAATAATTTAAAATTGTTTAAAATAATGTAAAATATTTTAAAATAGTGTAAAATAATTTAAAATTGTTTAAAATAGTGTAAAATAGTTTGAAATAGTTTAAAATAGTGTAAAATAGTATTAAAAAAAGTTTAAAATATTTTAAATTAGTTTAAAATAACGTAAATTATTTTAAAATAGTATATAATAATGTGAAATTGTTTAAAATAGTTTTAAAAAATTTAAAAAATTGTAAAATAGTATAAAATAGTATAAAATAATTTAAAATAGTAAGAAATAATATAAAATAATTTAGAATAGTTTAAAATAGTGTACAATATTTTTAAATTGAGTAAAATAATTTAAAATATTTTAAAATAGTTTAAAATAATTCAAAATAGTGTGAAATAGTTAAAAATAATGTTAAATAGTGTAAAACTGTTTAAAATAATGTAAAACAATTTAAAATAGTTTAAAACAGTATAAATAGCGTAAAATAGTGTAAAATAATGTAAAATATTTTAAAATAGTGTAAAATAAGTTAAAATAGTTTAAAATAGTGTAAAATAGTATAAAATAGATTAAAATAGTATTAAAAAAGTTTAAAATATTTTAAAATAACGTAAATTATTTTAAAATAGTGTAAAATAATGTGAAATAATTTAAAATAGTGTAAAATTATTTTAAAAGGTTTTAAATAGTATAAAATAGTTTAAATAGTGTAAAATAGTTTAACAATTCTTTAAAATAGTATAAAATAGTGTAAAATAGTTTTAAAATAGTGTAAAATAGTGTAAATTGGTTTTAAAATATTTTACAAATAGTGTAAAATAGTTTAAAATAACATAAATTATTTATATATAGTGTAAAATAATGTGAAATAGTTTAAAATACTGTAAAATAGTTTGAAAAAGTTTAAAATAGTTTAAAATACTATAAAATTGTTTTAATAAGTTTAAAATTGTTTAAAACAATGTAAAATAATATAAAATATTTTAAAATAGTGTAAAATAATTTAAAATAGTGTAAAACAATGTAAAAAATTTTAAAATAGTGTAAATTAGTTTAAAATAATTTAAAATAGTGAAAAATAGTATAAAAATGTTTAAATATTTTAAAATAACGTAAATTATTTTAAAATAATGTAAAATAATTTAAAATAGTGTAAAATAGTTTAACAAATTGTTAAAATAGTTTAAAATAGTATAAAATAGTTTAAAATAGTGTAAAATAGTTTTACAAATTGTAAAATAGTTCAAAGTAATCTAAAATAGCTTAAAATAGTTTAATATGGTGTAAAATATATTAATATCGTTTAAAATAGTTTAATATAGTCTAGAATAGTGTAAAATAATTTCTAGTAGTATAAACTAGTTTAATATAGTGTAAAATATTTTTAAAATAGTGTAAATTAGTTTTACAAATTGTAAAATAATTTAAAGTAATGTAAAATATGTTAAAATAGTTTAATATGGTGTAAAATAGTTTATTATAATTTAAAATAGTTTTAAAAAGTTTAAAATATTTTAAAATAATGTAAAACAATATAAAATATTTTAAAATAGTGTAAACAATGTAAAATATTTTAAAATAGTGTAAATTTGTTTAAAATAATTTAAAATAGTGAAAAAATAGTTTGAAATAGTTTTAAATAGTTTAAATAGTGTAAAATAGTTTAACAAATTTTTAAAATAGTATAAAATAGTTTTAAAATATTGTATAATAGTTTTAAAACAGTGTAAAATAGTGTAAATTGGTTTTAAAATATTTTACAAATAGTGTAAAATAGTGTAAAATAGTATAAAAGTTTAAAATAGTGTAAAATAATGTGAAATAGTTTAAAATACTGTAAAATAGTTTAAAATACTGTAAAATTGTTTTAAAAAGTTTAAAATAGTTTAAAATAATGTAAAACAATATAAAATATTTTAAAATAGTGTAAAATAATTTAAAATAGTGTAAAACGATGTAAAATATTTTAAAATAATGTAAATTAGTTTAAAATAATTTAAAATAGTGAAAAATAGTTTGAAATTGTTTAAAATAGTGTAAAATAGTATAAAAATGTTTAAATATTTTAAAATAACGTAAATTATTTTAAAATAATGTAAAATATCATGAAATAGTTTAAAATATTCTAAAATAGTTTTAAAAAGTTTAAAATAGTATAAAATAGTGTAAAATAGTTTAAAATAGTATAAAATAATTTAAAATAGTATAAAATAATGTAAAATAATTTAAAATAGTGTAAAATAGTTTAAAATAGTGTAAAATAGTTTAAAATAATGTAAAATAGTTTTACAAATTGTAAAATGGTTCAAAGTAATCTAAAATAGCTTAAAATAGTTTGATATGGTGTAAAATATATTAATATCATTTAAAATAGTTTAATATAGTGTAGAATAGTGTAAAATAATTTATTGTAGTATAAACTAGTTTAATATAGTGCAAAAATAGTGTAAAATAGTTCAAAATATTTTTAAAATAGTGTAAAATAGTTTTACAAATTGTCAAATAATTTAAAGTAATGTAAAATATGTTAAAATAGTTTAATATGGTGTAAAATAGTTTAATATCATTTAAAATAGTTTAATATAGTGTAGAATGGTGTAAAATAGTTTAAAATAGTTTAATAGTATGTAAACTAGTTTAATATAGTGTAAAATTGTTTAAAATATTTTAAAATAATGTAAAATAATTTAAAATATTTTAAAGTATCGTAAAATAGTTTAAAATAATTCAAAAATATTTGTACATTTTTATAAATATATATTTTTGTATTAAGGATAAGGTGATCAAAAAATTAGGAAAAGTATCACAACGAGGAGAGGCACAACCTCACAACGAAAGTATCAGTGGAAGAAAGTATCAAAAAATTAGTGTATCAAAGTAGCTTAAAACAAAAGGAGCCTCATAAAACTGCCTAATCTAATGGAGAATCTCATCACATGATTTAGCCCATGTAGTCCAGCCCTGTGGACCTTCCATCCAAACAATGTTCTTTTTTTCTTGAATCTATGCCAGCATCAGGATCTTGTCATTAGAGGCCGCTTTTTTAATTTTTTTAATCTCCTTATTAATTTTCTTCACCATCTTATCAAAAGCAGCAAGATTGTCCATGTTGTTCCTCCAGTCATAGTCATCCTTCATCTCGAAAATGAACATAGTAAAGTGGCCCATGCGTAGAAATCTTCTCAGCTTTTCCCGATCAATCGTCATGTTAACAAGCACCTGCGAGGAAATTTTAAAATATATGAGTTTACGAAAAGATTAAGTAAGGATCCGGGGAGTGTTGTGATACCTGTCTTCATTCTTGATTTTCCAAATCTGCCATAAAATGTTAGAGGATAGAATATTCCAAAATAAATTAGCATTTTTTTTTCAATCCAGAAATAAAACGAGTGATAATCTCAAGAATGTTAACATGTATAGGATAAGATATACCAAACATAAGCCAAATTTCCTTAGCAAGAACACAATCCAGTAAGATATGTCTGCAAGAATCAAGCATCTTGCAAATATTACAAAATTCAATAAAGTTTTTATCTTGCCTCAAAGGAACTCTGTCAAGCATCGCAAGCCATTTAAAACACTTAATCTTGGGATCAATCGAACTTTTCCAGAGAATACAAAGTATTTTTTCCAAGAACCGGGATCTAAATCAGAGTACCAAAGATTGTTAACATGTTTAATAATGGAATCATTTTGAGCAATAACCTTGTAGATATTTTTAGATTTGATTTTTGAAAGAACAGTACCATCCGGCCACTTGAGATAAAAAAATCTGTGTGAATTAGTATGACAATTAATAGGGATATTACAACAAGCTCTAGTAATCATATTATAGGTCTTTTTCTGAGAGTGCGGGATGTTGTAAATAGCTCTGAGATCATCCCAAGAGATAAGTCTGTCATGTTCAAAGAGGTCGATGAGATGAGAGATGCCCAAACTATCCCAAGACCTGGCACAACATCTTTGGGAGAGGGCGAGGGGTTTACCATTTAGGCAAAGGTTCCATCAAATAGACCTTTCACCATGTAGAAGGTTGGAAACATGGAAGGCCTGGTTAGGGAAGATCACCCTAACATGTTCCTAGGCCTTCCAAATGGATTTAAAAACAACAGAGCCTTGAACCATAATTGGGAATTTTCTCCCAATAATGTCATCCAAGGGAAGGTTCTTCCAAGCCTTCTCAATTTTAGGGAAACCACGCTCATTGTTGTTCCTAACTACGACTTTCCATGGTTTAGAACCTTCTAAAGAGTGAAAGATCCATTTAGCAGCAAGGGCAATCCCTTGAATTTTAAGGTCTTTAAGCCCCAGCCCCCCAGGATCTTGTGAGTCTGACACAATTTCCATTTAACATGGAGCTTAGAATTGCCTTTCCCATCAGACGAAAGAAAATTTTTGATGGCCTTCTGGATCTCAAGGATCTGATAGTTGCTAAACATCCAAGAAGAAGAGTAATAAACATTGTAAGAATAGAGAATTTTTTGACAAACTTGAATACGGCCAGCCAAGGAAAGAGACCTATTATGCCATTTAGTAAGTTTTTTGCTAATTTTTTCTTTAATCCATATCAAAATATCTTTTAGAGATGGTTCAATAGAAAAGAAAATACCAAGATATCAGACAATTTTGTGAGGTCCATTCCATTAATAACCATATTTGCTAATCCAGTTTGGAGGACGGTCTTCCCAGCCAAGGAAAAAAGACTTAGACTGAGAAAGACGAGCACTAGAGCTAGTACAAAAGAATTTAAGCTTGTTATTTAAAGCTTCAAAGTTATCTTCTATAAGTTCAAAGAAAAGAGTAGTGTCATCAACAAACTGACAATTAATTAAGTCAGAATCATCAAGTAAAGAGACACCCTTGACACAAGGAGAGATAGTGTTGTCTCTAAGAATATATGAAAGAGCATAAAAAACAATCACAAAGAGAGCAGGCACCATTTATATATTTATATACGTTTATACACATTTATATATATTTAATAATATTTATACACATTTATAAATATTTGTATACGTTTATACACATTTATATACGTTTATAAATATTAATAAACTTTTTTGTATATTTAAAAATACTTATACATATTTATAAATATTTAATTAAATTTATACATATTTATAAATATTTATACACATTTATAAATATTTATACATATTTATGCACATTTATTAATATTTATACATACTTATACACATTTATAAATATTTATACACATTTATACAAATTTATAAATATTTATAAATATGCATACATATTTATATACATTTATAAATATTTATGCATATTTATACACATTTATGAATATATATAAATATTAATATATTTGACCTGTTAATGGGACTGGAAGGGTTCAACCTTTGTCGGGAATGCAGAGGGACAAATCGAGCGCCTGGCAACCCCCATCTCCCGGATGGGTCAAAATCAACTTTGATGGCGCCTCCCGGGGTAATCTAGGTGTCTCAGGAATTGCTTTTGTTGCTCGAGATGAGAAAGGTGATATTCTGGCACTTGGGGCCAAACGACTGAAAGATGAGACCAACAATGAGGCCACTCTAATGGCGAGAAAATTAGAACTAAGGCGAGTCCATCTTGAAGGGGATTCACTTCTTGTTGTGAATGGGATTGCAAAGGGCCAGATGGATACATGGTACCTGAACAAACACATAAAGAGGATTTGGGCACTGATGGTTGGGTTTGAAGATTTTAAAATTACACATGTGGAGAGAGCTGCAAATGACTTGGCAGATAAATTATCCAATACGGGTGCTGACGGGTACCTAGAGGACAATTTTGAAGTGTTTGAAGATTTGAGAACCAACCCCTAAATAAGTCTTTTTAATGTTTTGCGGAGACCATAGACCATACACTAGATTTCAAATTTACCAAAGGCGTCAAGGTTGGCTGGCACGTGATGATTTGGCCTTGATGACGAAAGGAGAAGTGAGGTGGAGCCTTTTTGCTTCACGAGCCGGGAGGTGATGATGCAATCTCAAAATCAGGGGATCTCGCGGTAAGTGAGGGATGCCGAAGGACAAGGCACAGTAATGAACTGCTAGAGGGAGTTAATTTTGAATGATGGCATTTGAATGTTGTGTTTCGAGAGGCTTCGACAGCCTTTTTATGTCGAAGTCGAGGCAGAATGAAATACAAAGCATCAACAGAAAGCTCGCAGAGTATAGAAAGATGGAGGCTAACTTCTCTCTGTGGACGGATGGACAAATTCCTGCCTTCGTGGGGCCGATCACGGTGAAAAGGCTTGGGAATATTTTTATTGAGGACAGGGATGATTTCTGGTCTGCACTTGGTGAAATTTTCAGGGAGCACTACCTACACACTTGGTGGAAACCCCGCACCAATCTTGACGTGTCCTCATTGTTCATGGCTTTGGGCCTAATGGTGGCCGAATCCAAAGATGAAGTGCGGGCTATGGTGAAACAATGTATGGCCATCAAATGGATTGATGGCATTGAAGAGGTGCTCCAAAAGACCGAGGTGGGTGTTGACCTACACAAAGGAAATGACCCCATCTGTATGATAGGTCATGGGCGATGCGAACTGCAACCGCTAGTTGTCTGGTCATCGGCCAGCCCCGAGGATACCCACCTCGCACGCGCACACGCTGGGTGGAAGGACCTATTGGAGGTGTTGGCAAAGTGGAAACTGAAGGCGCAAGAAGGTGATGGGCTTGGGAGAAGGAAATGCAAGTGCACCCCGATTAAGTCCACCGCAGTGGTGGGCGAAGATGGAAGACCCCAGATGCGGAGGCAAATCACAACAAAACTAGGGAGGAAGGAGCCCAAGACGAAAAGCAGAGCTCGGGGTTTGGGCGATGAAGTTGGTGAAGGTGGCATGGGTAGCGCGCAGAATACAGACATGGTGGATGGTGGCAGAGGCTTTCAAAACTTTTCCAAGGAAGAGGTCACGGCCTGGTTTGGTTAAGTGTATGTGTTTTGGTCTTTTGGGTCATCTTTTTGTATAGTCGCAGTCGCTTATGGTCTCCAATAGTATTTTAGGGGAATTTTGAAATGTATGCAACATTTTTTGGGTTGGGAATTTGAAACGCTTTCATCTTGTAGCCATGCTGGACATCAATGTAACCTTTGTTTTAAAAATTATCAATAAAATCATATTTTACTGATAAAAAAAAAAATTAATATATTTATAAATATTAATATATATTTATACATATTTATAAAGATTTATACACACATATTTGTACATATCTATATACATTTATAAATATTTATACATATTTCTAAATATTTATACACATTTCTAAATATTTATACACATTTATACATGTTTATACACATTTATAAATATTTTTACATATTCATAAATGTGTATAAATATTCATATACATTTATATATTTATAAATATTAATACACATTTTTGTATATTTAAAATTACTTATATATATTTATAAACATTTAATCAAATTTATAATTATTTATACACATTTATGAACATTTATAAATATTTATCTATCTTTATAAATATTTACACACATTTATAAATATGTATAAATATTTATACAAATTTATAAATATATATAAGTATTTATAAGCATTTATATATGTTTATAAACATTTATGCGTTCTCCTTTCCCTCTTTCCTCTCGCTTCTTTAGGAGCTTAGGCCACATAGCTCTAGAATCGAACTATCTAGAGAGGCAAGCTTTTGTTATATCTTACTGCATTATGATTACGCCTATCTGGACCGCTAGAAGCATCTAGACGGTACTCGGATACTTCTAGTAATCCTTATTATGCCTTTAGCCACCAATATCGGTTGGTTTTTTACGGCGCTCCCTCCATCCTAACATATCTTTGTGCTGAGACTATAAATGGAAACCACTATTTTGGTTTATCATAGAAGTGAGGTTAGAACGATGGCCTTTTTAGGAAAAATCAAACCAGAAAGGTGGGGTAGTATCCTGAAGAAACTAGACGATATTTCTCGCCTGGCAATAAAGAAGGCGATTGGAGAAAGAGACTTCGACTACAGCCGGACATGGTGAACCAACAGTGATATAATAGGTTCGTTTATTGCCATAGCCTTTATGGCAAAAGTAAAGTTATGGGACATAGAAAAATTATGTACTTCCATATTCGATGACATATGGCTTAAGGGTTTGAACAATGCAGTGGAGAGTGTTGACAATAAACTTGAGATCCCACACCCAGAGGTATACATGAATTGGCTGGTTGGGAGCCTCAAGACTATTAAGGTTTGCCGAAGGCCAATTTTGTACATAAAGGATAGGGAGAAATTCGATGCTCTATGGCCTGAGATGGAAAAATATCTAATTTTTTTTATTGAAATGGCATGGAATCCATGAAGTAGGCTGTGACTGGGAGTTGTCTTTCTTCACCTCTGTTGGGATTGAAATCCCACCAGACATCGATCTCCATGATCGTCGGCTCTACAAAGTTCGTCTCCCCTTTCTCAGAAAGACATCCAGACCAAACGGATTGAAACACCCATGCTTTGCAAGCAAGGAGGCAAGTATGGATGAGGAATCTGACGAAGACGAAGACATTATAATCCTTGAGCCCTCTCGCGCTATCAAATAGGTGAAGTTTCTTGTTGTTCTTGGTAGTATAGGTTGTATCTAGGATAGCTAGTTATAATGGCCTTTTTGTTACGCACTAGCCATCAATATAAACCTACTATTATCTTGCTATGGTTGTTGGATACTTCTAGTTTTTTGTAAAATGGCACCGATAGTATCTATGAGACATAATGATCTTAGAACTATCTCGACATGCCAGATAGGATTTTTATCTCTAATACATATGAATGAATAGGTTGTTCTTAGGATAGTTGTAGATATACAGTTTCGACTGTTCTATTTTTCTCTGGCCTTAGAGTGTCACAACAACTATATATTGGTTCTGGTGCTTGTATATAATCAGACTTAAAAAATAGCAGAGTCTGTCAACTCATAAATATATCATTAGTACAGTATGTAAACTTGTATAGTAATAGGAGGACTGGATTTATGTGCGGGCTATGTAAATTTTTTCTGAACATAATATAATTTTTGTTAGTAGTAACTCACTGCCTACCGCAAATTGTCAGATCTCTCAATGGGCAAATAGCAATGGCAACTGTGCAGAGGTTATTTGTTAAGCTTAAACAGAACTAACAACAATGATACTCAATAGAAATATGCATAAGCCTAAAGGCTTGTAGGAAGTCAGACATTAAAAGTATTAAGTTACTTCAATAAGCATCAACACGAACATACATAATCACTAAAGAATAAAATGAAGTTTTGGCCTAAATACAAACACTTAATGATTTACATGGCAAGCCAATCAAACCTACAAACAAAACGAGGGTAAATATGAATGACTAGGACAATATACATACAAATGGAAACAAGCTACACCAAAATGTGATTATATTGACAAATATAATCTCAAATAAGATAACACCCGCAGTTATATTGACAAGGATAGTACAGGTATAGAGGAGCACAAAAATTTTAAAAACAAACATTCAAAATAGCATATAATCATAAAATAAACCATTAACATAACATATATATATATATATATATATATATATATATATATATATATATATATAAGTAGATATA
>MU224422.1:308373-325384 GCA_018584345.1 Thuja plicata
ATTCGGCACCAATATAAGCTCCCTCTGAAGTTAAGGACCGCAGAACGATATCTCAAAATGTGATCAAAATTGTAACTATCATGGTCATTAAAATCTGTAAATTGTAAATTGTAAATTGTTAATTTTTATCGGCAGTGGGTATGCCCACGGCCCTATGTATTTATGAAATCTCGACAAAGCTCGAGTCGTGGGAATGCCCATGTATATTTCTATATCAGGTACAGGACTTGTGTCCCGGGCAAGGCTGGAGGTTTTCTCGACCCCACTCTTTCCTACCAGCGCCCGCAGCGAGTGGGGTTACACTGTAAAAATTATTTTTAATAATAATAAAATCCTGGCTTCGGCCTTTTACCGATCAAAAAAAAAAAATATTTATACACATTTATATATGTTTATAAATATTAATAAACATTTTTGTATATTTAAAAATAAGTATACATACTTATAAATATTTAATTAAATTTACATATATTTATAAATATTTATACACATTTATGAACATTTATACATATTTATCAATATTTATAAATATTTATACATATTTTTAAATGTTTATACATATTTATAAATGTTTATACATATTTATACACATTTATAAATATTTATGCATATTTATACATATTTATACATGTTTATACACATTTATAAATATTTATGCAAATTTATACACATTGATTTATTTTTAAAAATATTTATACATGTTTATACACATTTATAAATATCTATACACATTTATACATATTTATATGTATTTATAAATATTTATAAAATATTTATATACATATATAAAAATGCATACATATCTATATATATTTATATACATTTATAAATATTTATGCGCGCGCACACACACACACACACACACACATATATATATGAATATTAATACATTTTTATACATGTTTATAAATATTTATACACACATATTTGCACATATTTATAAATATGCATATATATATTTATAAATATTTATACATATTTATATACAATTATACATGTTTATGCACATTTATAAATATTTTTACATATTCATAAATATTTATAAATGTGTATAAATATTGATATACACTTATATACATTTATAAATATTAATACATATTTTTGTATATTTAAAATTACTTATACATATTTATAAACATTTAATCAAATGTATCCATATTGGGTTACTCTTAACCTCCAGGGCTTAATCATATTTATACATATTGGGTTAATCAAATTCTATGTGTAATAGAGCTGTGTGGGTTACTCTTAACCTCCAGGGGTTAACCATTGGCATATGTTCTATCTATGCCTTTAATGATTTTAAAGAAAGAGCTAATCTATGGGATTGGTTGAATATTTTAAATGTGACAGCCTTCAGTACGAGATTCTAGTCATCTCCCACCAAGGTCACCTTCGGGTTATATTCCTCCCTCAAGTTTACCTACTTTATATTCAGTTCCTCATACTTGACCGCCTTATCCCTCTCAAACCGATGTGTCATCTACTCTCGCCACACCCTCTTTGTACTCTCCATACTCTCGAGGGAAGGTGGCATTATCCATACCATCTTCTTCAATTTTCCCAATTTCCAACATATTGCATTCGGGGTGGAACACCTCATAGTCTTCCATCTACTAGTGGAATAACTCATTGAGAGACCTTGTTTCATCTTCTGAGCAATTTATGAGTTCCAATACCCTTCATCATTGGGTTCCATTACCCCTCCTTCTATGTCGAACTCTCTGCCTTCAGACTCTGAGTCCAATACCAGCTCTTGACTCACCACCTAATTCTGCAGGTTGATGGCGTATTTCCTCTTGTCACTTTCAATAGAGAGTGTGTTCTTCTTCCAATTATGGTTTTCTTTTGTCGTGATCTACTAGCCCCTTCTGAGAAGAGCCTCATATGTATTCTTTTCCAATGGCATGACAATGAAGTCTAAGAAGAAGTACAAAGAGTCAATGGTTACCTTATGTGCCATGAGTGTCCCAAGTGGTTTGATGTCGTGTTGGTTGGAACCTACCAAATGGAAGATTGGTGGCTAGAATGTTGGCTTGTCGAGGGCCTTCCATGTCTCCTCTGGTAGTGCATTCACATTGGAGCCTCTGTCAACGATGGTGTTTGTCAACTTCCATCCCATTATCTCCATCTCGACTGTAGTAGGTTTCCTCCCAATGCCTACTACCTACAACATCGAGTCGATGGTGACATTGTCAATCTGTTCCTCCATCGGCTTTCCATGGGCCTCACCGATTGTGTCATGATCATAGTTGATTGTGTCATTACATTGGCAATGGCCACCTTTAATTGTGGCATAGTCTGTAGAAGGTTGGATACCCATACCAATATAGTGGCTCGCAACATCTATCTTGTGATAGTTTTCTTAGACTTCAACCACAATGGATTATTGGAAGAATCATGTGAGGCTCTTCGCTCCTCTTCCATCATTTGTTCAATGTCACTCTTGGCTTGCCAAAGTCTTTTATTCTCCATATGAGGGTCAAGGTATGCTGCCTATTTGGTCTGAAGTCTACTGATTTCCAGTACTTCCTCCTCTAGGTTTTTTATGTCAAGCATATTTACTCCCTTCTATTTTGGGCAATCGATGTCCTCATAGTTCCCTAGACCACACCACTTGTACAACAAGCTCCCATTATTCTGCCCGCTCTGACAATCCTGCATGAAGTGACCCCACTCGCTACACCTTTAGTGTTGAATCATGGGTCATCCCTTTGCGACGTACTGAATCCTACTTCTAGGTGTATTGATGTTGTTATTGTCATTGTTCCCTTGTTGGTTTCTATGGTATCCATCAGGTGAGGGATTAGAATTTGCAAGTGACCTTGTTGGTGTGATTGGTGGGGTGATCGCTTGCTCCCCTTGGGCGAAGAGCACTTGTGTACTCCTAGCCTTCAAGTTGTACGGGCATTCCTTAATATAATGTCCCAGTATTTGACAGATGTCACAAAACAAATTCTTCAAACAATTAGCCTTCGTGTGGCCTTCAACTTTGTAGTCGGTGCACCATAGCTCTTTACCCTCCTTGGCACTTTCTTTTTCTATCCTCAACTCCATCATCTACATCGTCTCTCTATAGGGCATGTACAGACTTGACCCTCTGTCCATGCTATTATCAATATTGTCATCATAGTTGTCATCATTTCTCCCTCAGGACGTTTTGTTCTCGCTCTCGATGTCCATTTCCCAATTGTAGAAATCGGCATACAAGGATGGGGGCACTACCTTCATCTTTTTTTGTAGCGAGGGAATAAACCCTTCAATGAAACATATCTTTTTCAGCCCATCACCTAGTTGATTTTCCAACTTTCCAAGCAACTCTTTTAGCCTACAATTGTAAGCCCGTACATTCTCACTTTCCCCTACTTCCGTTATAGATTTATGTCACTATTTCGTTGTCATCTCTTAGCAGTTTTAATTCTTCCTCGAATGCCCTCTTTAGATCGTTCTATGTTGCTTTGCTCCCTCTTAGTGGGTCTTTGTACTAGTCAATGGCAATTTCTCTTAATGTGGAAGGAAATGTCTTCAACCAATAATCATGCCCATCTTTACCATTGGCCTCCCATATTGTCACACAAGTCTTACAATGGCGTATAGGTTCCTTTGATCCTTCCCCTGTGAATTTGGGGAGATTTTTCTTCTCTAGGGTGTTCACCATCATTCTTAATCGATAGACACCATGTGTATCTAACTAGAATGGAGTGTCTTTCTCTTGATCGTATTCTATTGCCTCTCTTCCACTCTCGGCTAGGCACGAGTCCTCTACAAGTCCACCTACATCATCTACACTGTGGTCACCTCCTTCATGTCTGCACTCTCTCCTCTCTTTAGTCTTTGGCTATGATCCCCCTATTCTCGGTTCTTCTCCAAGGGATAGGTTTTGGATACAGTGCAAGGTAGCTTCAAAACCTTCAAAGGTTTTGCTCCTCCTTCGTCTGATTGCACGGACGGGCTTGTGGTACTAGTATTGTCTAGAGATTCGGAGTCCTCAATGGAAGCAAAGTGTGTTGCTTGGTTACTTGTCTGCTCAGCGGGATCTTCACTTGCTCCATCGTCCGGGAGTGGTAGGTTTCTAGCAACCTCTTCCAACTCACCCCATGTATGTGGTCTTGCCCTCTCCCGATTGTGGCTTCAACTCACACTTCGACTCTTGCATTTCGCTAGACTCTCCCACACAAGTCTTACAATAGCGTACGGGTTCCTCTTATCCATCCCCTGTGAATTTGGGGAGCTTTTTCTTTTCTAGGATGTTCACCATCATTCTTGCTCAATAAACACCATGTGTATCTAACCAGAATGGAGCCTCTCTCTCTCTATCACTCTGAGTCGTCTACAAGTCCACCTGCATCGTCTGGACCATGGTTGAGTCCCTCATGTTTGCACTCTCTCCTCCTCTTAGTCTTCAACTCTAGTCCCCTATTCTCAATTCTTCTCCGAGGGACAGGTTCTGGATACGGTTCAAGCTAGTTTCAAAAATTTCAGCAACCTCGGTCTGGAGGTTTTGCTCTTCTCCTTTATCTGACTGTGTAGACGGGCTTGTGGTACTAGTATTGTTTAGAGATTCAGAGTTCTCACTGGAAGCGTAGTGTGTCGCTTGGTTACTCGCTTGGTCAACAAGATCTTCACTTGCTCCGTCATCCGAGAGTGGTACGTTTCTAGCAACCTCTTCCAACTCACTCCATGTACTCGGTCTTGCCCTCTCCCAATTGCGGCTTCAACTCACACTCTGACTCTTTCTTTTTGCTGGACTCTCCGACTTTTCAACGATTTCTCATAATTGTCGTCTCCTCTCACTCTATTCTCTCAGACATAGAGATCTATGTACTACTCCTTCTTGGTGATATCAGGTACGCTTGTTCTTGTTTGGACATAGGGGCATTAATTACCAGGGGTACGACGTTTGCTAATATCTCGCTCTTCTTCCTCCCTGTTAGGACTGTAATATTTTGCAAAATTTAAAGCCCCATATATTGTCAAAAACCCTAAAAATGAGCTCTTGAATTTCATGCCTAACATATGGATTTCCTTTGAGATCATGTTTGTCACCTATAAAAATGTGTGTTCATCCATTTTTCAGCCTCCCATAATCAAATTTGATGCCTCTATTGAATAGCAATTTTCTGTGGTGTGCGGTCCATATCTTTCAACTCCTTCAGGAAGTCACTTTTGAAGAGTGAATATGTTAGTTCCTATAGTCCCTTTCGCCGATCTAAATACTCCCTACAATTGTTCATGTCACAGTGAAACCCTATGCCAAACTTTGAAGCCATATGAGTTTATTTGCTATTTTTCACTGACTAAAGCCAAATGTAGTTTCTTCATATTTGTTGTGTAGAGTGATGACATCAGTCGAGCTCTCTTTGGAATTTAATATTTTTTGGCTGGACAGAAATCTCATCAAAATAAAATTTTTTTTTATTCTTTGTATGGAAATGAACTCATGTTCCAGATTGCAGATTTTCACCACTTGATTTCACATGATTTTGAAATGGAAAGTAGAAGCAATTTTTGATGTTTTATCAGTAAATTTTTTCAGAAATGAAAAGTTGCCAACTTTGACGATTCAAATTTTGGCGCTCAAGAATGATCTTACAAAACTGTTTGGTGTGAAGTTTCTTGGTATATGTGACCATGTTCCTGTACAATTTCGCAAAGATTGGAGGAGTTTTGACAGGCTTTTTAATTGTTTTCTGAATGCTCTCGAGCCATATTTGGCATCTCAAAAATGTGCAAAATTTTCAAATCTGAGATTTTCATGAGTATTGGGATGGTCATAGGAGTCTCTGATTCTGATTCGTCAACATCGTAGCCCATCTGGTATGTTATTTTAAGGTTGACATTTTCTAGCAGTTGGCTTAGGTAGGTCATTTTACAAAGTACTCCAGTTTGGCGAGATGCTCATGATCTGAGATAAAACCCATGTTTTATTTTAATTATCATAAACTTTCACCAAATTTCATAGCTCGTAGATGCCTGAGTAGTATGCAGCGGAATTACCCAAAATGACTTAAAAGAAATTAAATTTTTTGTCATTTCTCTTTACTTTTTGAGGCATGAGGTCTCTCGAGGGAGGAAATATTAAGCACTAAAATTTATGGTGGGACTGTTTGAAAAAAAAAAAAAAGTAATGAATGAATTAATGATTTTACTGACGTTTATGAGACCAAACAGTCTAAGAGACCACCATATTATAGTGGAAAGCTAACTCAAGATTTTTTTTCTAAATCAGCCCTCCAGCTGTAAATCTTGACAATCAAACTAAGAGTCTGATAAGACAAAAGTTTATGGGAGTAACTCTATATCATAGGGAAAACTTTAGAAATGGTATGTGCTGAAGTTTGAGCCCTAAAATGGGAAAGATACCAATGCTAGAAGAGGAGAGCCGGGTTATATCAGACAATTAAGATGAAAAGGTACCAGATACCAGCGATGATGGGGATTGGTTCACAATTGCATTGCAGCTAAAATAGAGGATGAAGTCGGTTTCATCCAGATCTTTTTATTCATAAGTTGGGTGACAGTTTTTTATTTTTATTTTGGTACGGAGGGAAAGTGTCTTCATCAAGCCAAAAAAAAGAGTGAACATACATTTGAACAACAACAAGATTGAATTCCTGTGCAAGCATTTCAGGCAGCATTTCGAGACTAAATATGAGTAATAAATAATGATTTTTACCTCTAAATGGTTGCCCAAACCATTTGACATGCCTTGAGGCCGTTTTGACAACATTTCCAATGTTTTCTTCGGAGTGCCAGCAAGAAGAGAAATAGCCCAGTTTTTTAAATGACGACCTGCAATTTATTTGGTAGCCAGTAACAAAATGGAACAGCAAAACAAGAGATTCACAACCATCACACAATAAATCTTGGCAGAGATGTTTATATATGCACAATAAATCTTGGCAAGATGTTTATATACAGAAAATATTAAGTTTTATTAATGCAAACCTATTCAATTTTTAACAAAACATAATAATAAAATTAGTTTTCTAAACTATGATTTTTCGGAAATATTTGGTTGGGATTGCAAAGTTGGATATGGGTGGCTATATGGACAAAAATTTGAGGTTGTTAACTAAGAATCACTACTATGTAAAGCCCCCTCAAATTTATAATAAACTATAAGGTGAGATAAAAATATTTACGTCATATTTTATTTTTAAAATATTTTAAATTAATATAATATTAAATAATTAATATAATTATCTATCACATGTATCTTATTTTATCACATTCCTTTCTTAAAATTAGAAAATATTATTTATTTAATTAATTTAGCAATTATATCCTATTATATTTATTTAAAAAAATATTATTATTATTATTAATTGGAAAAAAATATCAATATTATAACAACTCATCTAAATTATTATTTTGACTATATATATAAAAATTTTAAGTAATTAGCCGATAGGCTTTCCTTGTAGGGTTGCTTGCAACCGGAAGTTGTCTCACACCGGTAAACAACTGTCAGAAAACAATTTTCAGATTGTACTTATTCAGACGTCTGTTCACGAGATTAATTTCTTAGAAATTTGGCGCAAATAGCATTCCATCACGTCACGTCTTGTATCTTGTGTGAAGATTTTCTCATGTGCAAGGAGATCATTACACGCACCCCGTTACAGCTCTATAAATCAACATCGAGCCGTGTAATGCGTACTGTATAGTCCAATCTACCACAATTCAATTTTGCCAAGGTTTTATGGGAAGTTGTCTCTCATCTCTGGTACTCCAGTCGATTACTAAATTGATACTGGAAAATGGAGGGCTAGAGGAATTTGTTGAGCCCGTGGAGGTATCAGGGATTCTAACAAAAAAGGCAGGATTTTTTGTCTGCAATTTTGATTCCATAGATTTCAATCAAATCGAGCAAGCCGAGCAAGCAAACGAACGAATGTCGTCCGATTGAATTTGTTGTCCGAGCGCACACAATAAATATGCAATGAAAGAAATGCTCTCCTGGTGTTGTGTGATATTGCATGTAGTTTGATTAAGGCTCTTGTGGTTAGAAAAGATCCGACGGCGAGGACGCGAATGGAAATTGATGGTGGAATCTGGACCGCCTATGAGGTAAAGCTAGTGTTGGTTTTTGTATGCGCAAACAGCTTTCCTACCATACCCACCTCAATCAAAACTATATTTCCTAAAGTGAATGCCATCCACCGACTTTATAAAAATGGTTCTTTCTATTCTTCAATAAAAACTGGATGAAAAAGACTACACAAATCTTGAAATCGCACTACATCCAAACAAGCTTGTTCATTTTAATGACTTTACAAGATTGAAATTATAAAAATTAAAAAATTATATATATAAGCTTTAAAAAATTTAAATATATAATTAATTATTAATATATTATATTTTACTATTCTACTAATATCACCTTTTAAAAATAGTTAAAAACTAAACTAGCAATCACACCTTAGGGTGCAATGGGTACGCCGAAGAGATAGTGAAGGTGAATTAGGAGAAAGAATTAGTCTATTTTTTGGTATATATTTATGCAACTAATAATGTCTATTGGTGAACATTGTTTGCTAAGATAGGTCTAAATAGAAAAATGATAGGTACACAAATAATTTAAGAAAACCTCTCTAAATCTAACATGAAACCTAAGGTTAATTGTAACCTTTATCAAAATCCTAATCATAACCATAGTAGTAATCATGATGTAACCCCTTACCCTAACCATAATTGTAAGCCTAAAGCCTATTCACAACCCTAACCCCAACCGTAACTCTAACCCTAATCCTAACCCAAGCATTGAACTGTAATCCCAAACAAGGTCATAAACCAAACAATAAATGTAATAGTTTCCCTACCCATGGTGCAAACCTAAACTCTTCACCTAATCCTAACCTTAAATATTAACCCTAATCAAACCCCTGACCCTAACCATAATTACAACCACGATATATACCTTAAATGTAGCCTTAAACCCTCATTGTAACCTTGTCCTAATTATGATCAAAGCCTTAATTCTAACTTTCATATACACCCTAATCATTAGATACTATTTATTATTTAATAAAATCACTTAATATCTAATAATCAATAATAAACTTATGAAGTTGATAAACATATAAAATTAGAAAGTACTTTTTAAAAATTTATTAAAATTGAAATAACAAAATATAATTATGCTAAAATAATTAAAATTTTAATAAATTAATAAATTATAAACTAAATTTATTTGCATTAACTTTAAATAATCTTTGCATTTTGATAAAAGGAATAAATAATTAAATTAAATTTTAAACATAATTTAAAACTTAAAATAAATAAATATAGATAATAATGTTGAGTTATTTAAAGATGTTTTTTTCATATCTATTTGGGTTTTCATTAAGAATGTAATTTGTTATTTTGATTGTGCATGTCATTTGGGTTGCCGACTCTTTGGGTTTTAATTATGCATGTAATTTGTTATTTTAAATTTTATAATAATTTACAATTCTTAATTGATAATTAATAAATTATACTTTATAATTAAAATAAAATTACAATTTTAATTCTTTAAAAAAAAATTCTTTTACCTAATTAAATAAATTCTAAATAATTTTAACCTTAATTACAATTTATTTAAAAATCTATAAACATAATTATAATTTTTTTATAATAAACAACTTAAATTCAAATATAGCTCTTGATTCTCATAATAAATTGTAATTATTCACAAACAAAATCTAACAATAATTTTAAATATAACCTCATTAAAAAAATAATGGAGAAGATATCCATTAATTTTTTAGTTTACCCCATATTTTATTAATCTACATACAAAATGAATAAAATTGAAGGGAAAACGATGAATTCCTCCCGTAAATTTGCAAAACTGTTGTTGTCCTTTTTTGTCAATTTAGCATGGAAAAAGGTATTGAGAACGGTGAAAAGGCTTACAAAAACAGTTCAAAGACTCACAAAAATCAGCAAAAAAATGAACCGAGAGATGTGAATGATTGAGATCTTTTCAATCGTCTTGCATCTTCTATTGAGCATTTTCAGTCTTAGATGCAATTTTGAAGTTGTAGAACTTAAGAAAAGGACCGCCTTCGGCGTAATAAAAATCTAATAAATTTAAAAAATTTAAAATTTTACGTTATCGTATTCCACCAGATATAATGAAACGGGAAGTTTGGTGGTATTGGGGCGTGAGACAGGTATTCGTTACTACTGTGTAAATGCAAACGTGTCAGTTTAGGAGTACAGAGCATTTATTTATTTATTGATTGATATGTATAGACAAGTTTTTTTTCTATTGCATATAAAGTATAAACAACATGTACAAAAAAACCATCGGTAGAGAATTTCAGAGTATAACGCAAAGTCTCAATACTACTGAGAGCTACATACACCATATATTACACTTATAATCAAGCTTTAGTGCAAAAAGAAAGCTGGAAAAGGAACTATGGAGAGATATCTCCTTCTTCTTCTTCAACATCGTTGGAGTCAAGGGAGACAAAGTTGTAACCAAGGATTTCATATGTTTTGCCTCCTCCTTGGTCAGCCCTTTCCTCTGTTGGGATCACTGGAGCATTCATCTATCTTGACTATTTCAGTTGCTGGATAAATTCAGCAAGGGTGATCTCAAACTCATCTATGTCTTTCATAGTGGTATATCCATGGGCTATCTCATTCTTCTCAAGGGTGGTTTTGCCTTCCCTCAGCACCTGCAGGAATTTTCTCTCCTTCATCTTTATGACCACGGTGACCTGCATAGCAATATCAAAGTAAATGAGTCTCCTACGAGACTCAGTAAGGTTCCTGTCCATACCTGCAAGTACATCATTATTTCGAGCCTTCCAGATATGCCATAAAATAACATAAGATAATAAAGACCAGAATGTGTTACAAACTTTGATGCTACTAATTGTACCCGAGATAATATTCAGAGCATAGAAGTTGGTATTGTACACTAGGCCAAACATGTTCCAGACCTCGGAGGCAAAGAAGCATTCAAAGAAGACATGAGCTACAGATTCTTGTTGTTTGCAGACTAGGCAGAAGTTTGGTTCCCCCCCATGTTTCTTGAATGGCAGTTTATGAAGAAAGAGTTTCCACAAGAAGCAAGAAATTTTTGGTTCCACAGGTCTGTTCCAAAGGAGTTTAAAGTATTTGTTCCAATCAGGGTCCAGGATCTTTAGCCTCCATTTGTGGTTAACATGGGAGAAGATATCAATGTTGGCAGTCAAGAGTTGGTAAATGTATCGGGACTTACCAAGGTGGAGGGGAGTGCTATCTGGCCAATGGAGTTGGAATTTATAGTAGGACTCATTACAACATCCCCTTATGGGACCTAAAGGTATTAATTCAGTAGAGAGAATAGAGAAGGTTCTACGCTGAGAGTTGGGAAGATTGTATTGGGATTCAAGTATCTCCCACAGGGGTAGAGTGCCCTCCTGGAATAGGTCAGAAAATGTTGCAATTCCTCTCTCCACCCATTTCCTTGCTAAACATCCTTGTAGCAGTGCCAGTGGTTTGTCCCCATGTTTCAAGTTCCACCAGATAGATTTGAGTCCACAAATATTCCCATTTTGTTCCATCGGCCCCTTAGAGTACATAATTTTCTTAACATATTTCCAAGCCTTCCAAATGGTTCTAAATACATTGGATCCTTGCACATCCACATTGGCGTCAATGGTCAGGATGTCAGTGTAACATAGATTCTACCACCCTCTAGCCCTGTTAATGCGTGCCAGCTGCAAGTTATTCCTCACCAATACTTTCCATGGTTCAGTCCCCTCAGCTGCTTTAACAATCCACTTGATTGCAAGGGCAATGCTCTGAGATCTCAGATCTTTGAGGCCGAGTCCCCCCCCAAGACCTATTCCTGGAGCACCGTTCCCAGGAGACCACGTGTATCCTCTTATTGTCCCTGCCATCTAACCAGAGAAAATCTCTCATAACCTTTTGGATAGAGTTAAACTATTGTTGGTTAAAGAGCCACATAGAGGAGTAGTATATAGGGTAGGAGGAAAGAATCCTTTGACAGACTTGAAACCTTCCCGAAAATGATAGGAGGTTGTTGTCCCATTTAATGAGCTTCCTGTTGATCTTTTCACTGATCAATTCCCACATGCGGTTGGGATTAGGAGACACGACAAAGGGGACACCTAAATACCTAACCACATGGTTAGGGCCTCCCCACTGGAAATCAAATCCACCCCACCAATTCGGGGGCTCATGTTCCCACCCAAGCATAATAGACTTGGGTAGAGAGACTTTGTTGCCCGAGGCTTTGCAGAATATGTCCAATTTAGTCATCAGAAAGCCCATATTATCCTCATCAAGGTGAAGAAAAATGGAGGTGTCATTAGAAAATTGGATGTTGGAGACTTCATGGTTGTTGGGGAGGAGAATGCCTTTCACTCTAGGGGAGAGGGAGTTGTCTCTAAGGAGGTAGTGGAGAGAATCTGCAACAATGACAAAGAGGGATGGGGAAAGGGGGCACCCTTGCCTGATAGATCTAGAGAGGTCAAAGAATTCGGATATAACTCCATTTACTTCTACTATGGCCATAGATCCATATAGGAGCACCAAGACCATCCTGTAGAAAAAGGGAGGAAACCCTAGAGCTTCCAACATCATGATGATGAACTTCCATTCAATCCTGTCGTAGGCTTTTTCATAGTCTACGAGGAGCATGGCATATTTTTGATCTGACATCTTCACCCATTCCAAGGCCTCCCAGCATGTAATAAGGTTCTCCAGTATGTACCTCCCCTTGACAAACCCATTTTGGGTGAAGTTCACAACTGAGGGGAGGATGCTCTCAATCCTCAAGGCCAGGGTTTTGGCTAGAATCTTGTAAACAACATTGATGAGTGTAATAGGCCTCCATTTTTTTATCAGCATTTTGTCTCCTTATTTAGGTATGAGCTTGATGAGTCCCGCATTCAGGGTGGGGCCAAGAGTGTCTGCTTCAATAGCTTCATTGTAGACTCTGAGTAGCTTGGGGCCAATCCAGTCTGAGTTGGCCTTGTAGAATTCAATAGGTAGACCGTCTGGCCCTGGCGCTTTATCATTGGCCATCTTTCTGACGGAGAAGAAGATCTCCTCCACTGAAAGTTCCTTGTTTAACTTGACTGCCTCTTCTTCCCCTACCTTCGTAAGGATGAGTCCCCTGATCATGTTCCTAGCAGACTCCCCGAAGTTGTTTGAGTCACTGAAGAAAATAATGTACTGTAGAATCTGGAGAAGGTATTGACAATTTCTTGCTACGAGGTGATGACCGTGTCCTGGTCTCTAATACATGTAATCATGTCCCTGGCCTCATTCTTCTTCAAAGTATGGAAAAAAAACTTAGAGCCTTTATCCCCCAGGTTCATCCAGTTTATTCTGGCTCTAATCCATGCTCCTCTGGTCCTGGCCAGTTGCAATCTCCTGAGGGAATCTCTACAGGGGATAACATTGCTAAGCAATACTGAGGAAGAGGGGAATTCTTGAATATGTGCCTCAACCTCTTGCAGAGACTCAACCAATTTATATGTATGACAAGTTTTTATCATTACTGTGAGGACATACAAACAACCCATATTCACATCGTTAAGTCAGCAACCCGACCAGATTTACAACCATCTTTAACAGTACATGAAATAATTGAAGAAAACTAAAATTAATATGGTTAAGATGGATAAATTTGAAGTTATAGATTGGTTATAATTTCGATTCTGGTGCAGGCGTGGTAAATGAAGTGGGTCAGAATTTGTTTCTCAAATTTCTGTCCAATTTCTCAGTATCTGTATTGGTAAAATTCGTCCATATCGCAAAATTTTCTTGGTCATCCGAAAAATTATATTTGAAATTTGAAATGTTAAATATTTTATTTGTTAATTTTATAAAATATTAAACTATTAGAATTCATGAAATTATATTTAATTTTATAACTTTTTAATAAAGTTGAATAATATCTTTCTATTATATATTTGATTGGTATAAATTATAAAATAAAAAGCACTTTTATATTAAAAAGAAGCATAAATCTATTTGTCTCAAAAGAAGTATTGAAATTTAAACTTATCTTTAATGTGTATAAATTAAATTATTTTTAATTGTAGAAATTAAATTTAAATATGTATTATCTATGTAGAAAGAATTATTTATGCAGTGCTATGTGGGCAACTGCTTATTGGCATGCCTGCAAAAGAACACTACATTGACCACGCTTAATAAGCTCTCCCTTGGGAATTTTGAAAGTATGAAACCGAATTTATTAACCTGTCCAAATAGGTCTTCGATTTGATTTAGAAGTCAAATATCTTTGACTTCTCTTTCAAGTTGGTTTATAGGGAATATATTCTTACCTTGATCAAAGATTCCATACTTGTCAAAAAAAATAATAATTTCTTATTTGGTTTTAGAATAGTAGATTGTTATTTGTTTTCAAAAAAAAAAAAAAGTTTTATGTTAAGTTGTGTTTTATAATATAAATTCAAAATAAAATCAGATTTATTATTGTATTATGAATATTATTAAAATGATTGTTCTCTATATATTAATATAGATTTAGTCAATCTTGCTTATGTAGGTTTGTTATTGTTAATTAATACTAATTCAAATTTTGATTATGTTAAGGTTTTTTTTTAATGTAAATAGTGTACCAAAATATTTAATTAATCATCAAAAAGTCCAAGAGTAAATTAAGTTAGTTTAGATATTTGTTTAATAAGAATGTTTTAATGTTCTTTTTTGTTAATAACAATAGAAATTTTAATTTTAGTAATTAGAAGTTATATTTGATTGGTTAGGAGATTATCCTCTTTAATTAGTTAGAGGTTATATTTTATTAAGAATTATATTTTGTTTGGATTAGGAAATATATCTATTTTTTATTATATAAGAATTATATTGTACTAAGGTATATATTAACGAGTTCATTCAACCATGAAATGTGTTTAACATAATACAATTAGATTATGTACCTTATTAATGCTAAGAGTTAAATGTTCGCCTTGTGGTATCAAGTATATGATCATGTCTTATTTCTATGATGAATATATGTTTATTAAAAATATTAGTTATATTTAATTGATTGGTTACTAATTAAGGTGTGATTATTTCGTTATGTAATGATATATATGTTGGGACATCTCTTTGAGGCATCATGTCAAATATTTTTGTGGTTGTTTTGTGCTTGTACTCGTCGCATTCCACGAGACTCGTCTTTTTGAGGCGTCCTGTTAAACAATTCATGCGCTTTGTTTCCACTACCACTTTTTGCATACATATCTTGCCAAAGATTATGATGATAGGGGGAACAATAACTCCACCATGTATATGCTTAGATGGATGTCCATACTTGATTCAAAAGCTCCCATCTTTATCACATGTGTGTGTTGCAATTTGCTTGAGAGTTCCTAAAACCTTTAGAAACAAATGGGTTTTATATGTGATTTGCAAAATAACTGCCAAGCATCCATGGTAAAACCCAGTTTGGATCTATTTGTTCGGTGCTCTTACTAATGCAGTGCCAAAGTTTCATGTTCTAAGGTATCCTTTTGTGTTTCTCAAATTGGTTCTGTATTTTCGATAGGAATCTAATGACTACTTTGGCTGATGAAGGTCAATTTCTAATCTTTTGTTGAAGCTCATTAATATGAAGAATACCATAGAGATTGGTGTGTATACTGGTTACTGACTTCTCAACGCTTCTCTTGCCTTTCCTGATGACAGAAAGGTACATAATAGGGCATTCAACTACTATTTAATGACAAAGAAATGAAATTTATTAATAGTTCATACTTACAGTTTAGTGATTTTTGTTGCAGTTTATAGCAATGGACATAAACAGGGAGAAGTATGAGTTGGGTTTGTCTGTAATTTAAAAACTAGGGGTTCCCCCACCCTGCCTGTTCTTGATCAAATTTTGGAAAATGTAAGCTTAGATCTCATCTCTATTTAACTAGAAATGAAAAATTGTTCAAAATGTGGCTATGTTTTTGTGGGTAGATTGTGAATCTAAAACTATGGGTGTGATATTGCAAAAGGAAATGCATGGCTCTTTCGATTTCATATTTCTAGACGTAGACAAAGACAATTATTCGAATTTCTTCAACTCATGAAATTTTTGGCTGCTCATCAAACATATCATTTTATCTACTACAAGGTGACACTTTTTTATCAAGAAGAGAAAACAAAGAAGAATTATAGCTACAAGTAAAATATATTTTTATGTGTAGGACACTACTGTAACTTTAAATCATCCAAAATGGATGCTACTATGTACAAGACTACCTTCTAGAATGATACATGTTTGTAGATTAGCACTTTTATGTATCTTTCTTTTATTATGTAAAACTTCATTTATGCTTTCAAATCAAACACCTATCGGTGTATCCTTCGAACCTCCTTTGAGTGCAAGTGCTAGTATTAATGAAATCTTAAAGTCTTAAAGCAATATAGAATCTTACATATATATATCTTAAAGTAATAAGATTAAGTTTAAACAAATCTTGCCAACATTTTAAGAGGAACTTAGCTGCTTTGCCGCCTTGTTTATATATGTACAAAATGGATTTATTGTTAAAAAATCAATTTGAAAGGCACTTGATGTGATGAAGTTAACAGACATAATGTAGAATTGAAGAATTCGAAAAGAAAAACAAAATTAAAGAATTAAAAGAGCAGATTGCAAAATAGACACAGAACACACTATTTATCGTGGTTCACCACAATCGTGGCTACGTCCACACTGAGAGCAGAGAAATTATATTAACTCAATCGAATGTTTACAATGAAATAAGAGCCAAGTATATAAGCTCATAACCGAGCAACTGAAGAGACAAAGGCAGCAACAGGACAAATGTCCGTTGGCCTTCCAATCCCAACAAACTCCCACTGGAAGTCAACGGATATTTCAACTGATCAGGCATTCCTCTGCTCTACATGCTGACTTACTTCAGCTTAACAAGGCCAAGAGAAGTTCTTGCACATTTGAACTTCTCTTTGGTTACAACTTTTGTGAATATATCAGCCGGATTGATTTTGGTATCAATCTTTTCAACCT
>MU224422.1:334489-348712 GCA_018584345.1 Thuja plicata
GAACGGGGTTTTTAATCCCGACTGCATATGAGGATAAATGACATCCTCATATGCAACTTAGAAAAGATGAGAGAAGAAGACGGAAATGGAAAGCCAAGAAGAACATGAAACGAAAATGCATATGCAATAAAAAAAAAAAAAAAAGAACCATATCTTTTTCCTTTGAATGCAAAAGGGAAAATCAACAATCTCCTCAAGCTATAAAATTCTGGAAATGAAATAAGAATTTCGAATTTAGTCTTGGAGGAGAAAAGAGAAGATATATAGCTTATTATTTTGACAATTTCTTCATACAAAGTTAATGCCAATCTAATGAGTCATAGTTGGAAATGACAAATGCTCATCATGCAATCCAAATTTGCATAAAAATAACAAATGAGGAAGAAACATTCAAAAATGTGGCCTATGATTGAGGCATGCTTTCCTCTTCTGAAAGAATCAAGACTTCATTGGAAATTCGAAATTGCTATTGAAGAAGTAAATCTGTTCATTCAATTGCAGCTTTAATGGCTATTTTCTTGGAAAAGAAGTCCAAAGCTTTTAACTAAGACACCACAAGCAGTCCTCCCCATAAAAAGCCTTTAAAAGTGGACGCAAATTCAAAGTTTACAAACTCCGGCTCTTTTTAGGAAGTAACCATAGCATGCTGTGGAGGAGTAATTTGTTTCTATGTAATTTCATGTTCTTTCCTTGAGAAAAGTCGACTCTTACTATGCATATGATTAGCGTAAGAGAAGAAATAAATACTGCAGTTTAACTATGGTGATTGCGCAAGAAACAGCGCTATGTTTGAAATGCAATATATAAAGCAATATGCATGGTTTAAAATGCTTTTCCTCTTATAAATCAACACCCATTTAAAAAAAAAAATGAAACCGCGGTCTATACAAGTCGCGCCATATGTATTAAGGAACATATGCATATGCTTTTAAGAGAATAAACACCACCCGATAACTTGAGTTATCTATTGCTTTTAATCAAAGAAATAACATATGTATTTACATACGTATTCAGAGCATATGTTAAAATATTGCCAAACAATATGTAAAACAATTAAGTTTTTAACGCCATGTCATATGAGTCGCAGCTTTTAAACGGAGGATAGCATAATATGCTATTTTAATTAAAAATGACACCATATAACATGAGCCGCGGGTGTTAAAACATGATGCATGAGTCTTTGTTTTGCTTAAAACATATGCCATGTCACTTAAGGTTTGACGCCCTCCTTGCTAGCTATCGCGATCTTTGGTATTTGAAAGAAATATATGCAATAGCATATGTATATAACAACATATATGTTAATTCAAAACCGCAGGCTCTAAACAATAGGATTTTAATGAAAATTAAACGCCATGTTTAGAAGATGAAACCACCACTTCCCAATTCCAACGCCTTCCTTATAAGTCGACGCCTTTACATAGGACATTTTAAAATAAAAGATAATACACTTTTATTTAAAAATCAAACCTTAATTAAAGAAGACAATTTTAAAAACAATGCGTTAATATTAAAATAAAACTTATTATAATATGTATTATAATTAGCTTATTATTTTAATATTTGATGTTATTATTATTATTATTTTAAAATAATAATAATAAATTGTTTTTAATTAAATAGCAATTCACAATGAATTATAAGATTTATAAATAAGACGTCTTTTTAATAAATCAAATCTTAATCTTGTCGTTTAATAAAATAAATTTCTTTTAACAATATATGCATATGCAATAATTGTCTTTTAGAAACTTATTTTAAACGCTAAAGAACTTAAAATGTCTGTATGCGTCTTAAAATTTTAATGATTCGATATGCAGATGCGACTCAAGATCTCGCTATCATTAAAATTTCTAAGCAAAATTTTGCAGAGTGACGCACAATTTTAAAATAGAGTTTAAAATCTATCACTCATAAAGAAAAAACTTAAACTTTATGCGCTCGACCAGAAAAAAGACCATTTCTTCACCGACCTTGGAAGGACGTAGAAAACTGCTTGCAAAGCGACTGAAACACAAAGACACCAACTAAACTGGAAACAAAATCAAAACGCAAAACAAAGCGAAAAGAGAAAAACAGAGAAAGAAAAGGACTTGATGTTTAGTCAGAAGATAAAACAACCAAAAACCAAGGGATGACTGATTCCATTGAAAAATACTCCTTCCATAACATCGACACGCCTAGAGAAAAACTCCTAGCAATCAATTGAGAATTGCGTAGGGTTGCCCCAATTTTGGGGAATGCAAAATTGAGGACAACATAATTATGAGATATTGAAAAAAGAAAAAGAAACAAGGAATTATCTTATCACAATATCAAAATCTAAGAAATATTTATTTGACATAAAATAAATTTAAAGAGAAAATTTATTTCTTAAATCAATTAGAGAGGAGAGGAGGTGATTGTGTCTTAATTTCAAGTTATTAGTTGGAAAGGTTATTAAATTCATTTAAGAAATTTTGACAATCAAATAATTTTATTTCATTTTTAGTTTAAAATTTTTATAACATCAAACTTTTACAAAAAAAATTTATTTTATTTTTAAACTTTTTATATTATTAATTTTTAGAGATTATAGAAACTTGAAAAGTCACTACTCATGTTTAAATTAATTGTTTAAGATTTTTTAATGCAACTAATCAAATTGTATGCTTATAATATTTATGTATCATTATACACTTCACAATTATTTTCTCCAAACCAAAAATTGAATTATGAATTTGTTAAATATTTTAAAATTTGATATCATATTTTAAATAGACTTATATATCATATCAACATATTCTAATTATTTATTTATATTATTATATTTATTATATTATTGTGTGAATATGATTAAAAAGGAATTAAAACAAAAAAATATTGAGGTGAATAATACGCATTCGGCCGGCCGTCATTGCAAAAACTTGCTGAGGTTAGGGTTCGCGAGCTCACAACCTATTTGGTTGGCAATCCGTAAATTAAAATGGGTGTGGCGTACGCCCAAAATTGTGGAAATAACCTGTTCATTGCGTAAATGAACAATAAAATTTTGGAAGTGGAGCTTTCTCAAGTACAGGTTTATGGCCTGGACGGGATTCGATTGGATTTTGATTATGAACAAATTTTTCATCAACGTTTCGAATCACACTCCATGATTCATCATGGAATGCGTCAAAATCAGTAATCAACGACATTCCATGAGAAAATCGTATTTTTTAAAAGGAAAGATATCGAGAATTTTGCCAATTCGCGATTAACCGCAATTCCCCCGATTTTTTCGTGATTACAATACAATAGTTTGCATGATCCAAGCAAGTGAAACAAATTCAAATGAGAAAAGTAGAAATGAAAAAGTTTATTACCGCTAGCTCAACTTTCAGAAAAATCATTCATCGCTAGGAACAAAACCCAATAACAGTAATCTGAACACATAGGGGTTGGCTTCTTAATCAAATATCAAGCCATCTAGATTTCAGTAAGACATGTACATTGTAAACATTTCCACAACTTATATTTCTTACAATACTAAAGTAACCAGTCAAGTAGATTCGACAGCATTCGCTTGATATACACCTTCACGAAAGAAAAGTTGTTGAAAATAATTGTGTTTAATTTCATATACCAATCCGAGGAATGCCCTAGCAGATCATTTTTTGTCTTCCCTTGTCTCAACACTATGAATGAACTTCTGCAAAGCAGAAATGTCCAATGCGCTAAACTCAACTGCAGCAGACATAACAATCAATCCAAGCTTCAATGCGTCCTCTTGAGTTGGCGCCTGTCAAAATTTTCAACTGTTAGTGCTTCATGTAAAAGAATAGGAAATCTCACCGAAAAAAAATGTTTTTCATGATAATCCACTTATAACTACCTCAATGTTTAGAGGAAGAACGGGATCATGAAGAGAAAGTCTCAAAAGGAACCATCCTCCATAACCTGATACCCTAACCTGCTCCCACGAGAACCAGAAGTCATTTCTAATGACATAAGAATAGAAGCAAGAATATCTCCGTCAAAAACACATTTTTTGCTTGCCGCAATTGAATGGAATGAAATATGATAACACAGTTTCCATCCCTGAAACTGACTTTCCAAATGAGTACGTAGGAAAATATTGAAATATTCAGTTCAACTGCACAATCATGGAAAAAAAAATACCCCTTCATAATTCGTTGGTGCTTTCTGCAAATGGGGATTTGCATCTGACATATTTTCCAGATGTTTAAGCACTGCCTCTCCATAATCACGGAATGATCTGAAAAAAGGATGTGAAATCAGTCTAAAACCAGAATGTTGACTTTCAAAGCCAGTTATAAATGTGCCCAATTTCCTCTACAAAAATTAATGCTATGAAGATAAAAAGGAAAATTTTCATCGAACACGGTTCTAAATATAATGTAAGCATATACTCTTCATTTACATACATATTTGAAGAGTTC
This sequence comes from Thuja plicata, assembly GCA_018584345.1. Taxonomy (NCBI): domain Eukaryota; kingdom Viridiplantae; phylum Streptophyta; class Pinopsida; order Cupressales; family Cupressaceae; genus Thuja; species Thuja plicata. Next base: position 338,911 of record MU224422.1, read on the forward strand.
TAAAACAAATAAAATTAATCTTCTAATAAGACAGTATTACCCTCCAAAAACATCTTTATGGTTTTGATCAATTTTAAGTCTCAACTCGACCGCCACTTCTGCTTCATCCAATCCCTCTATCATTTTGGTAAGGATAGAGCTGCCAAGACCATCTCCTGCAGCTTTGGATGATGCAAGCTTATTAAGAAGCTTAACCTGCAGGCACATTTACAATTTTTTGGCATGCCACCTAAATATAGTAAGTTGTTTATTTTTTTAATAAGTAGCATCATCAGAACCTGAAATGGAAATTAGTGATAGGTTTGGCAAATGGAAAGCATTCACACTTCATCCATCTTAATAAACATCAGACTGATCGAGTCTTACCATGAGGTATGCTCCATCATCAAGCCAATGATTTTCCTTGAGGGCACCATGACCACTGGTCTCTATCGCTAGATGTGATTCTTCTCCAATTGAGTTCTGCATGCACTTACAAAGGTATAATTTTACTTTCATGTCAACACAAAAGCTTTAGAGATTAAATCATTAGAATCCAGCCAAAGAATATCATCATCAACCACTATCAATAATGATGTTAATTTATCAAAAGTAGAACTTGAAAAACATGCAATGAATAATTTGACACAGTATATGTACGAGATAGCAATAAGTAGACCCTCAGCGTTGTTCACAATAGCCTGAAATCATGGTCTGTAGAAATCTGAGCGGTTTATAAGAGAATCCTTTGAGCAAGAAAAGCAAGATCTTGAACAACACCTTGAGCTCAGATGGTTTATGTCATGTTTTGTAAGTCAAGTCAAAAGGCCGAATTGTAATCCCATGGACAAGGAACTGAGCAAGTCTTGGGTCTTCTCCAATATCCTTTCCAATGAAACCAGCTTTTCCCATCAATAAAGAAATATGAAGCACATGGAGCTCATAGAAACAACATGCAAGCATGCATTCTGAGGTGGATACACACATTAGTCAAACAATATTGCAGAAGATGAGAAACTCACATATGGCCTTGATGGAATCAAATGAAACTGATGTAGAAACTAGAAATTTTGGAAAAGTGTAGTACATTTCAGGAAAACAAGAATGGTTATTCCTACGGAAGCTCTCTCTTTACAAACCAAACAAATGATGGCCGTTCAAACTTCAAAGTAACAAGAGTAGTCTTTATTTCCAATAAAAAAACGTTTCAAACAAACCGAGCTATCTAAACTCCTAGCTAAATAATCAAGTTGCACTAAGGAAATGCAGGGTGATTATCAGAAGTGAAGCCAATAGGAACTTGTGCTTTATATTTGGAACCTTAAAATCATTTTAAGAGAATATAAAAGATTTGGTTTTAATTTTTCCTCAATCTTCATACTACATATTTTATTGGATTATGTCACAATCAAATAGTCGATACCTAAATCACTGTCAAGGTTAGAGAGCGTAGCCCACTTACTACAACACTTCTCAACAAACAAGGACTCCAAAATAAACACTAGCAAGCCTTCAGTTGTCTTCATCAAGTGCTAGATATAACTCTTCTAAAGGCAATTCTCAAGTGTGAATCTCATAGTGAAGAGAATCTTGTCCACAAAAAATGTCTCTCCACAATCATCACTGTTGGAGGCAGTACATTAACATGAGAAGAATCACATCAATGAGTTGGATACAATTCATTGCAGCTTTCTTCTAATAGTGAATTTGGTGCAGTACCATAAACAAGTCAAATGAACAACCAACAAACAGACATCTAGAGTAGACAATAGAAGCAACTAGGAAGAAAGATGATGATTTGGAAACAAAACACTTGTATTAATTTGCAAAACAAAAAATACAACCACAGACCACCCAAAATTGTGGGACTTGTCAATCTTTGCTACCTAGGTCCCAACCCACTGAGAAACACCTAGCCTAAGTAGATACTCTGCACGTTACAATCTCCCTAGATTCCCAAACTCGGATATGCCCTCTCTGGTTCTTTAGCAAAAGCCTTCTCCATTCTACAATTCAAAACTCCAATACTTGAACCTTTTCTTCTTGTAAATCAGGTGTCACTCTTAGCCTTCATTAGTGATCTGAACAATTAGAAACAGTCATGCCAAATGTTGCTGATCTTGCACATATTGCCTGTTCAAAAAGTGAGTGTTTACTGACACACAAATGGCATGTGCATTGCAACAATTCAAATTCTGGAAGAAGCGGGTATTGTGTTGCAAAGTTAGCTTCTGATCAACTCTGGTTATCAAATGAGAGCTATGGGCTGTTGTGAACTTTTTAGTGTTATCCATTCATAGACCTGATGAGAATACCTGCTCGTAAGGCTCGTATGCTTGCATGAACAAATTTGATCAATACATCTGCTCAAGTGTTTACTCAAAATGTCCTCTTCAGGTGAGCAATTTTCTACTCAATAAATTGGGCAAACATCAAAATTCAACAAAAATGCTCAAAAACATAAAGTAGTAGTGTGTGGCAAGGAAACATTGCATGTGGACATAATCAATTATCTAGTGCCTTTGGAATTCACATTTAATCATTTTCTGGCATTAGAGACTTTGTGCATGGTTTGCACAAAAACTAAATAACAGTGCAAAAACAAAGACTTGTACAATGATTAGAAACCATCAATCGACCTGCATAGTAACACTGAAGATTGTAGAAGTTGCACATAATTTTGTGAGAGCTAAATTGCACTCATCCAAAGCTTGTGCAAGGCACACAGAACAACTCAGTCCAACTACAGAAGTGCGAGAAATGCACAAGTCCACTCGCAAGAAAATTGTATCTAACAAACACACACAGAAAACATCAAAGCACACAAAAGCTAATCTTGTGTGCAGAAAACTAAAACAGGAAACAAAGCAAGAAATATTTTTGGGTGATACAATATTGTGACTCCTATGATGCTCCTAATCGAAATTCTAAGCTTCAATACCCAATTCAACCAAGCATCCCATCCATCTCTCCGATGGATCCATATTATGTATGAACAAAGCATAAGAGAAAATATGATGTTTTCCATTAAGCCCACTAAAATGAAGTAGGGAAAAACCTTATAGGAACAAATAATGAATATACCCCTTGCCCAAATAGTGTCAAAAACTACCCAAAAAGTGATAAAAAGGACTCAGTGAACAAGGCCTACCAAAACAGGATAATAAAGGACATCAAGATTCTATCTCAGAAAAGAAATGAAGAGGCGAACGCTGATAAATTTATATGAAATTTGTCACAAAAGAAAATATTATATAGATAGAAAGGTGCTACAAAATCCCTTGGTAAAAAAGAGGGATAGCCTTCAAGCAGGGTTAAAAGAAAACTAACATCACAAAGTTTTTACAATAAGTTATAAACCATAACCAATTAAAATAGCAATGACAAACAAAGAGGACTAAGTACTGATAATTATAGAGATGAAGAGAGTTGTTGCATGAAGAAGGTGACCCCTTGTCCAGATGAAGTGCAATGTGTCTTTGAAGCACATAGGAAGAGACTAGATACTTTTCTTCCTCTAGTTTTGCTACTCTCCTATTGCATGAGGGATGGTAATGATGAACAGGATGGACTGTAAGATCACAAACTCAAGGAATTCCCAACCGTAAAGCTGTGCCTTTGTGACAGATGGTAATGATAAACAGGATGGACTGTAAGATCACAAACTTAGAGCAGTTCCCATGGCATTTGCAGTAAAGGAGACCATGATCTGTTCTACAATTTCACTCCATGAATTTAGTGACTTTTTTCAATCTTTTTCCACTCATCAGTGAGGATGTTTTCAGTAGCTTCAACTCGTCTTTGAGGGCCTATAAGATTAATACACATGGATAACAGAATGAGAAAAACAAATCAAGTAGAACAATTATAACTACCAAGAATTTGGTAAAAGGAGAGGTGTGATCCACTCCCAAAGCCCCATTATTCATCATTCTTTGAATTGACTTATACATCGGATTGTTACTTTATGCAGTTAGGAGGACCACTCATCTTCTTTTGTAACAAATACTTCAATATTAACTTACAATGACTCACTAATTTCATTACCTTATAAGTTCCACTTAGGTGGACTGGCACTTCGAAACCTACTATCTTTTTGATATGTGAGAGAAGTGGGTCCATCTCCCTTTATAATATATATTAAGTTTTAACTATGAAAGCATCAAAATTACATAGGAATCCTCAGAGAATACAATTAAATCTGGAATTAAATCAACCAACTGCCTTGTATAGCTAAAGCAGAAAAGGACAAAAATAAGATACCATTTTTTGACTGAACATCAGAAAAGCATACTGTATACCTATGGCAGTTCAACACAAAATACTAAGTGTCAATCTTCCAAGTCCTCTTCAGATACAAATTAGGACTAAACCAAGCTAATTAAACATGAGAAAAACAACATATTCATGCAAAATCCTTGGTTAAAGGAAAGGCACCTCTGACTGCTCCTCTGCTGAGAAAGACCTAGTGACTTCAACCAAACTGTCACACATGCAAATCCGGCACTAAAGCAAGTTAATGTTCAATGAATATTCCACTTGTGACTTGTCTCAATCGAATCCACCCCAAATCTTGATCAATGGATGCCATTAGAAAGTGAAAACAGGGAGACATCCTGATTCCATTTGGGAAGAAGGAATAAGAAGGCGATGAAAAATAGTAATGGCGATTCCAATTCCCATAAGTAATGCATTCCACTGCATAGATTCTTGCTATTGTCTACATTGATTTCCTCTTGTGAATGGACTCCAAAGTTAGCCAAAAGATCCAAAAATGCATTTGCTCTTAGTTTTTTGTAATAGTGCTCTACTGAAACAAATTTGAATATTTCTAACACCTGCCAAGCTTGTCTTAAAATACTTTCAATCTTCGACTTTGGTGATTGTCTTTTGTTGATTGCTTTGATAAAAATCAGTGAATCTCCTTCAACTACTAACCATCTTGCTTCAGAGAAATATTGATTCTATCTAGGATGGAGTAAAAGGGTGCTGAAAAATAGTTATTTGAATCCCAAAGAGGACTCTGATTCCTATAAGTTACACATTCCAGTCCATCAATCCACATTATTGTAAATTTCATCCTCTGATCATATGTAAATTTGAGGTTCTTCATCCTCAAATCTCAACATTCAGACACAAGTGCTCATAACAAGGTTTTCAAGTTAGTGTTTATGTGTAAGTTTTCATAATAACCCTCCATGAAGACTCATGACCCTTAATATCCCCAGAAAGAATGTCAAGATCTACATTAGACTCAAACACTAGAATGGTACACCCAGAAGGACATGCATTCTTATCAAGCGGTGTTTACCCTTAGATTGCATAGAAAATTGTGCCCACGTGTGCAGGGTTGTACTTGAAAGCCATGCCAATATGATTCATATGGCCTACAAATGTACTTTGCAATAATGTTGCGAGGTCTGGCAGGTTTCAAAACTGTAACCATCACATTAATGGCAGAAAGGGCCTTTTTCTCTGTCTTTACAATTAAAGGTACACGTAGATTTGTGCCCAAAATATTAAATAATGTTTCTAGGTAGAAAGGAAACTTTTCTAGAAGTTACATCTAAATTGAACATTAATGACATTCTACGATGTGCCTAGAGATAGGTGAGGTGAACAATGGGAAATGGTGGTGTTGTGAGGTTTTCACACCACCACCCCAATTCTTGGGGACCCCCTCTTTGAACTTGCCTTGGCGGCGTTTCTCTCGCTTGAAATTTGAGATTTGAGAGTGGAATGGCTTTAGATCCCCAGTTTGTTTGATTTTCCCCTGGCAATCTAGTTTTTTTGAACGTAGACAATAGCGATTAAAATTTGGCTAAGTCTGGTAATTTCATGAGAATGGCGATTTTGCAAATCCAAATTGAAGATTTGGATTATTGATTTGATTTTGTGATGATGGCAAAATTCTGGAATTTTTTCGAGTTTGAGTGCAAAACTGATATTGGGTTGAAATTTGGATTTATTTTGAAATTTGTGTAAGTCTGGAATTTTGGGCGTGATGGTTGTGTAAAGTTTTAATTTTTGGGGAGCTAGTACTTACAAATTTTTATTTTCAACAAGCTCACCTTACACTTTTCGACAGCATGACCACTCCACCTTGAATTTTTGGCAGGCAACTTGTGTTTAATTTCAACATGACTTTAGTGGTGAAAATTTTGAAAATCAATTTTGACTAAGGCAATTTAATTATTTTTGGGATTTTTCAAGGGAAATTTGGATTTAAAATTGAAATTTGAAGTTGAAATTAAAATTTGGACGAAGAGTTTGGTGCAAAAAATTTTGGCGGGCCACCTCTATCAAAGAAAAAAATTCTAGCAGGCCACCTCTGTCAAGTTTTAATTTCTGGCAGGCCACCTCTTACAAGGAAAATTTTTTGGCAGGCCACCAATTACAAATTTTCAACTTGGACATAGAGTGAAATTATTATTTTTGGAGAAATAAATTAATTTTCGCCTAAGGCATTTTGGACGATTTAACTTTGCAAGGCAAATTTTGGATTAAAAAGAGAAACTTTGACTTAGAAAATTTGAGAAATTAATTTGGGAAGGCTACCTCTGTCAAGTCTTGCACAACCCCCTCGCCCAAATTTCATTTCTGGCATGCTAGCTCTTACATCTTTCAAATTTGGAAAGGGTGATTGTGTCAAAACTTGTATGAACTACCTCACCCAAATTTCATTTCTGGCAGAGTGGTTCTCATGGACCTATTTCTGGCAGAGTGGTTCTCGCTGGCCCTATTTTCTGGCGGAGTGGTTCTCGCAAGCCCTATATTTTCAACAAGCTACCTCTTGCAATATCAAGTTAAGTAAATTGGATTTTCACCAAGGCAAGTATTACAAATTTTGATGCACAACATCTCCCATTAATTTCGATTTCTATGCCAAAATGATGCCCCTTGCAAATTCGAAATTCATTTTGAGGCCCTTGATTTGTAATTTCTTTGAAGTTTGAAATTAATAATTTTAGCCTCCCCTTTGCAAATTCAAAATCCTTGGGGTCTTTGTGGTTAATCTCAATATTTTCAAATTGAACATTTTAAACCCTCCATGGTGGTAATTTCGATTTAATTAATATTTAAAGCCCCCATGTTTGCAAAGATCGAGGTAATTTCAAGTGGGGCTGCTCCTTATCAATTTACAAAATTCAATGTTTTAGCCCCATGCTTGCAATTTTAATTTATTCATGGGCTTGTGTTTTACAAATCTTCAATCAATCACCCCTTTATTTGAAACGTGTGGCCCCCTTGGAGAGTAAATTTTAAATTTTAAAATCAAAGCCTTGCCTTATATGAAACGTGTGGAATCAAGAGGGCACTAAAATCGATGTTTTCTAAGACCAAATTCAACTTAAATTTTGATTCTCCTCCTGATTTTTGAATTTGATTGTGGGGCTGTGATTTTGTTATTATTTTGGGGCTCATGCTTGTGGAAATTGATTTATTTTTTAGCCCCTCCCTCTCACCTTCTAATTTCGAATTTGAATTGAAAGGGGCTATTTGGCTTAAATTCATTTTAAACCCCCCAAGTCGGCCTGATTGAGTTTGATTGGGTGGGTTTCTATTAGTCCAAAGGGGTGCGATTTTATTTAAATTTCTTAATCATTCCAAACAAGTCGTCCCTCTTCAACAAGTTGATGGATATATAAGAGGCATTTTCAATATCATTTTTGCAAATCCACAAAGCAAGTTCTGATTTTTCCAAGGGCAGGTCTGATATTTTCTCCATGAAGTGCGAATATTCTGGGTTGAAGTGGAGCGATTTTCATTGAGCATGCTGGGTAATTTCCTTAGATACATCTCCAGCACTCCATTTTCCAAGCAGGGCAGCCTCTGAGTTTTACTGAGTGCAGATTTGTTTCTCCCAAATTTGGCGATCAATTTTCATGTTTGAGGGCTTCAAGGGTAGCGAATTTGATTGGGTGAGGGAGCGTGATTTTCTTTGTTTTCACTTCCAGATTTTGAAGATCATTAACAACAAGCTAAGCATCCAAGTTCGATTTTCTTTAGGATCTATATCAGCCCTTGCTGGGCGAATTCCTCCTTCACCTGGGGCTAATATTCTAATTTTGGCAAGGCTTATTTTGGTTAAGTGTAGTAATTCGGGCTTTGTGGTGTGTAGGTGGAAGCATGGCTAAGGCTACCTCCTCTAAGGGGCAACGGTTGGCTCAACTCAAGTGGGAAGGAGGTCCAAGCCAGGTCCAAGCCAAGTTCAAGATCCAACTACATGAAGGCTTCATCACTTCAAGCAAGTTCAAGGCGTGGCAATGAGAAAATTTCTAAGGACAAAGATAGAGAAGAGTAAAAAATGATGAGGTGGCAATTGATTGTCTCCTCCAATCAGAAAATTCAAATTTCAAGCACAAGCAATCACAACACGCCAAGTGTCCTATTTTCTCATTGGTTGAGAAATCATTGTAATTTTCTTATTGGCCCATGATTTGGTGCCCTCTTGTAATTGGTTGAGAATTTGGCAATCTTATCTAGGTTTATGGGATTTAATCTGGGCCACAGATTCTGGTTTAATCTTGGCCGTTCATTGTACTTGGGCCTCCTATATAAGGCCATTTGCCAAGGTTACCCGGAGACGGGGAGACTTTGAGGTCTTCGGTACCGGTACGCCTATTTTTCAAAAATAGGAGATGAGGGTACTTGGAGACTGCAATTTTTTCTTTAATATAATTTAATAATTTTTAAGAAATGCCATAGATTCATAACATAGTGCTTTGAAAACAAGAACAATGGAAAGTTATAAGTATGAAGTTATGAACATTGGACATTAAAAGTTTAAAGAGTCAAAGACTAATACTAAATAGTAATGTCATATTAATATAGAGTCAAATAGTTCTAAAGTTCAAAACTCTTATTGCATATCTCATAGTCATATCTAATTTCTGAATATCGCATATGATCATCATCATATCAATAATCAGATTAATAATCGCTAAGATTATCATTACATATTGAAACTTGAAATTCAAAAATATATAGTTTGATGTTAAATCTTTGATATGCAAACAAAAAACTCAAAACTGTAAACAAAAATCAGAAATCTATCTATCTCATCTAATCCACAAGGCTGTGATCATCCATCTCAAGGTCTTCAACTATGATGCTGTCCAGAAATTCATCACCCTCCAACTCAGGTTCCTCTGATGGTAGTATAACTAGGGGCAATTCATTAAGGCCATCTGGTTCAACTGCTTCTTCCACCATGATTGCAGCATATCCATCATGTGCAATTTGGTCCCATTTTGCTAAAGGACCCTCCCTATATGTAGGATCAACACGAGACAGAAGGTGAAGTGTGCTATGAATGTACACCAGGTTCTCTGCTTTCTTTGACCCCAATCGGTTCCTCTTCAATGAATGAATAAAACCATAAGTATTCCAATTCCTCTCACTAGCTGAAGAACTAGCCACTTGTGAGAGAAATCTTATTGCAAATGATTGCAACTCAGGAGTATCACCTCCATGGTTCCACCACCATTCTATAGGGTCTTTCTTTGTTCACATATCATATAAAGCTTCTAGTGATGTAAAATCACCTTGCCCACGTGAAAACTTATTCCATTGACTCCTTATAACCGAAGCCTCTTCATCTCGACCATAAATCTTTTTTATTGCAGCCCAAAATCCCTTCATTACCTCTCTATCCTCATGTGGAGCCCTCTTCTTGGTCTCTTTTGTAATGAGCCTAAGTTGGCCTCATCATTAAACCATGTAATTTTAATCAATTTCTATGCACATCATATGATTGACATTTTGTCAAACAGTTGGCAGGCAATCTGGTACTGGCTCTTTGACTAACTTTCAGTATCAC
>MU224422.1:356640-368707 GCA_018584345.1 Thuja plicata
TAATCAAATAATAATAATAATTCACCCGTCTTGCGAAAACCACTGAAGAAGCATCAGAATCGAAATTTGTTTGCACTGGAGTGATCTTGATGATAAAAGATGATGAACGAACCTGACGGGGTGACTTCCTAAAAATAGACGCTCTCTCCAAGATTCTTGGAGCCCAAACCGGAAGCCAGAAATGAAAACCGAGAGCATCATTCAACTCCTCTAACTCATCTGAGTTCATCGGAACTATCCCTTGACTTACTATAAATAGTAAGTTCACACCAAAGACCCTCTAAACCCCTCACCAGACCACGAGGATCGCAATAATGACCTATCACCATCATTTCAATGACCTGCTGAAAAATGGGGACATTACATCTTCTGTATTATGCCATTTAGGATTTAAGGCATATGCAACACAATGAAGGGGTGTGCTCAATTTATTCCATCTTCCATGTAGTTTTTCTTCTATCAAAGGATATAAAGAAGGATCTCTAGCATCTCTTATTGTGTTGATTCTTTCACACATGGAATCATTTATTTATTGGAATTTTATCTATTTAATATTTATTAAAAATGTTAAATCATAAATGGCCTTGCTAAAAAAAATTCAAATAAGGGTCAAAATTATAAAATGACTTAATGTTGTTTTTTAAATTTGATTTTTAATTAGGAGATGTGGGGGAGACTTCACTTTTTGGAATCGGAGACTTTGATTCTTCAGGAGACTTCGCCATGAAGTCTCTAGCCATTTTTGAAGTCTCCGGAGACGCGGAAAGTCTCCGAGACGTGTCTCGGTCTTCGAGACGCGTCTGGAAGGGGGGGACAGGTCTCCGGGTAACACTGCCATTTGCTCTCATTTGTAATGATGGTTGGAGAAAATTGTTGCTAATATAACGCCAAAATTGCTCTACTTGTCATTGTTGTGCATTACATGGTGATTAAGTTTGATCAACTTTGTGTTATTGCGTGGTGCTCTTCTTCCATAATTAAAATAGGATTTCCATTTCAAAGTTGTTAGAGTAAGAGTAGAGATAGATTGTAGATTGTATGCAAGTATTAGTGGATGTTTGATTGGATTGACTCAAGTATACTAAGCCACTAGCCTCCTTGCTGATTGTAAGCAAGCCTTGTGTGGTAAGCTAGTCATTTGCACTTAAGTTCAATTGGCATTGCATCCTTAGTTTGTACTTCCAAGTTGGATTAAGGAGAAGGTGTTGATTTGAAAACCATTTGAGATCCTTTGAAGCTTTGCACTGAGTGAGGTTGAGGTCGCTAATAAGACTTCATTTAGTAGAGTCCTAGTCCATCCGTTAATCCTTCCATTCATGGTTAGAAGTACTAGAAGTAGTTTTAGAGAGTTGAAAAGTAAGATTGAAGTCAAGAGAGATATTTGAGTATACATTGCAAAGCTAAGTTTGATTACCATTTGAGAAAATAGCGTAAGTCCCCTTAAGTGATTAACTAGGGAATCACATCATTTCAACTGAGCTAGATATCCACAAGTTATAAGAACCTTGGAGTCATTCCGTAATCTCAAATTGCAAAGCTTAGCATGGGAGATGACTTTGTTCAAGAGAGGGCTTGATGTTTTGTGTTTCGCTTAGAAGCATTGAGTGTTCAATCCTGCATGTTTTGTAAGTGGAACAAAACTCACATCAACAAAAATTGGTGCTAGAAGGAGGGCTGATCGAAATTCAAATCATCTCAAGTCATAATCAACAAAGAAGAATCACCTAAGGTAGAAGTTATTGCAAGACGAACCCTCCATCGTCACGCCAACAAAAATTGGCGCTAGAAGGAAGGCTTCTAATTGATATTTCTCAAAGAGCAGTTAATAATCAAGAAATAGTGAAGAATGGGACTCCCATGTCCCTAGCAGCCTAATAGGAATTGGGAATCATTACAAGACAACATCATCCTATCACTCCATTCCTTCGTTCTCTGCCAAAGGATAAATGGTCCTGAGTAATTGCACGTCACTGATATCTTAGACAAAGAAGAAGAGAAAGCTCAAAGAATTGAAAGAGAAGCCCAAGCAAGGTTAGAGCAAGAAGGATAGAATTGAAGAATGACAAAGAATGGTTCTTCCTAGATCTCAACAGCCTAGATCAACTTGGGGAACACTTCAAGATCATATTGTAGCTACATTACACACGGCCTCTTGGGAAGAGAGAAGAGACAATAGAGAGTACTTGGATACTGCTAACGTATTGAACCAAGAAGAAAGGAAGGCACGAGCAATTGAGAGAAGAATCCAGAAAAGGGTGGATCGCCAGAGAGAAATTCAAAGAAAGCTTGAGAGAGAAAGGAAAGCGCGAGAGTCATCCCAATCAACTATTGAAGAAGGTCAAAACTGAATACCAAGCTGGATAAGAAGATTGGATCTTTCTCCCCAGAAAGGTTCGAAAGATTACAATAAGAGAGAAGGCAAAGATTATTGAGATCAACTCCAAAGCAAGAGGAAGATTTGGTAGAGCTACAATTCCGCAAGAAAGGAATAAATCATTGGGTAGCTAACGCTACGAGTTGGGCCAGTTCTTCTAGCAGTCCAATTCAAGTTCCCCAAAATTAGGGCGCCCAAGCTCAAGTTACTCAAGCAACACCAGTTCAACCAACTCAAGCAACGATGGCGCAGCCCCCATGGATTCAAAACAATGCCTTGCCTCTCCCATTTAATCAATATCATGATTTTCCCAAGAATCCAGAGCACTTATGTTCCAAGTTTCAAGTAAATGATCCCAATCATATAGCAGAGGAGCATATCAAGGTTTTTGAAGATGCACTATGTAATAGAAGAATTCAACATGAAGATGTGGCATGCAGGCTCTTCCCTCATTCTTTGGGAGAAGAAGCCTTCTGTTGGTTTGTACGTTTGCCAACTTCGTCTATAACTTGGTGGATTCAATTGAGAGATGCATTTGTGGGAAAGTTTGGTTTTCCCGTCACCCTCTTAGACTTATACAAGCAGTTCGCGGATATTAGAAGGCAAGATCAAGAGTCCATCAGTTCTTTCAACAATCGTTTTCATAGAGCGTACACTCGGTTGCAAGCTCCTTATACTGTACAAGACGCGGGTGCCATGGAAATGTATTACAACGCTTTGGATTCTCAAACATCTATGTTCACAAGAATCTCTCCTCCTGAACCAACTAGTTTGAATGAGGCATACGTTAGAGCTATAGAGGTAGACAAGCGGATGAAGCAAAATATGTCACGGTCAATAGTTATAATTACTCAAGGTCCACGACCTACACATCAAGCTCCCTCAAACCAACTTGTATTGCATCCCGGGGCTCCCTTATCTCATGCACCTCCTGCAATGCTAGTTTATCTTCAAAGCACAAGTACATCTGCAAGAACACAAGAAGAGAAAGATGAGATTAAAGAGTTAGTCGAGCAAGTAAAGAAGCTTTCCACCGAGGTAACTTACTTAAAGAATCAAAATAACCAGCTTCAGAGTACACAAAGGAATTTTCAAGGAAATCATGGAAATTACCAAGGCAGTTATCAAAGGGATAACCAAAGAAACAATCAAGAGAATAATTACCAAAGAGGTAATCAAGATGGAAATTACCAAAGGAACAACCCAAATGGTGGGTATCAAAGAAACTATCAAGGAGGTGCTCAATCTAGCAATCAAGGATACAACAACAATCAAAGGAATCCATGGAACACTAATCCAAATAATGGTAATGTGGTGCCGCCACTCGACAACCCACTTGCTCCAGAGAACAGACCAGTCGAAAGGATATTCTTGGCAGAGTCAGCATTATCCCAATATTGTAGATTTCATGAGACAAACCAACACTCGAAATTACAATGTGCTGAGTTTAAGAAGGCATCAAACCTGTTCCAAAAGGTGGTGGATGAGTCGATCAATCAAGATGATACCCAAATTACTGGATACGAGTTAGTACCTTCCCCGAGGTACGATCAATGCTTAACTTTTGAAGAATTTTCTTTCCCTCCTGAATTTGAAGCTTATGAAGAACATGAGGGGAAATTTCCACCAGCATCAACAAATGGTCCAGTAGATGCATCGCCCGGTCCAAATGAATCAATGGAAGAATCTGGATATTGTTTCCCGCCATTAAACAATAGTGTCCTTGTCCAAGGCACCAGAGAATTTCAAACTTTCCAGCAGTCGCAGGAGAATCCAACTAGGATTTACCACAGGAGTAATACAAGGAATGATGAGCCTTTGACTTCCTCCATTCCACCAAATAACTTCAATACACCTCATCTGAATGCTAGTAATGTGCCAAATTATCTAAAGGATGCTCCAGAATATAGACAAGCCAACAACAACAGTGGTCAAAATGCTAGTGCTCCACAAGGCGTGCGTGGAACTCAAGGTACAAATAAAGAGCGTGTAGCTACTAATCCCACAAGCAATGAAGTGTTGAGGAAGTTAGGACAAAGCGTAGCTGAAGAAATGAAGAAGATTAAAGTTAATCTACCATTGTTCGAGCTAATGAGAGTGACAGAGATTAGGGATGCTTTCCTCAACAGCCTAAAAGATAACAAGAGTCACAGACCTCAAGCTCAAGTTTCCACAATGACAAATAGACCCCCTCACAATACAGTGAATGTGATCCAAGAGACGAGCTTGGCTCAAGGTATATCGTATGGGATTTTGACACCTTCAACAATCAAGAGGCGCCACAACCAATTTATGTAGCTCAAAGTGCAGCACCCTGAAGCCAAAACGTGGACAACTATAAAGATGGTGCCAAAACGAGTGAAACGACAAAGGCGGAAGAGATAGCTCAATCAACTAAGACAAAGACAAAGCTCAAGCTTGGATTCAAAACTTCAGTAGTGTTTTATCAAGGCAAAGATGAGCCAGCCCCCTTTCTACTATCAGTAAGAATATTTGGAAAATTATTACATAATTGTCTGATAGATTCAGGAGCATCCAGCAATGTTATGCCCCTGGCGGTTTGTAGGTCATTAGGACTTGTCCCAGCGAAGTTAAATAAGAGAGTCACTCAATTAGACAAAACTGAAATACCAGTGGTGGGTGAACTCAACAACATCCATATGCAATTAGCCTTGGATCCTAGAATGGAACAACTCATCAACATATCAATTGTGGACATATCAGATCATTATGGCTTAATCCTAGGTAGAGATTGGACTAGATGACTGATGGTTATATGGCCACTGACTTTTCTCACATGTGGTTGTCATGGAAAGGGTTAGCAAATCAAATCATGATCGATAGTACCCCAAGGTTGAAATTAACTATTACAGAGTATGGAGTAGGAAACGAAGTATTGTTTGCCGAAATAGACCTTGGCCTTTATAGGCCCAAAGCTAAAGAAGTTTTGATGTTGCATATTTCTGGGAAGACAAGAAATGAGGAATCCACCGAAGTAGTCATTGAGTCAAATCACGATTCTTCATCAAATGAAGGAGAAGGGATGTTTGAAAATTTTGGAAATTTCGTGATGAGAACAATACAACAATAACCGGACATCAGTAAGACTGTAAGAGATCTATTATTGCCCAATTGGTGCAGGATCCATAATGCCTTCCATCTAGAGCTATCATGTTCCTTGTGCAAAATTGCATTAGAGCAAGTAGAGAAAAGAATCCCAGGGGCATTGAGACGAGACGACTAATAGGGAAAACAAAAGGTTGAAGTTTTACAAGCAGATTTAGCAGAAAGTAGCAAGATGGGTGAAATGAGAAATCAAGCCCCACCAAGCAATCCAGAGATAAGAGATGAATCGAGTAAGTCCGAAGAAGTCCAAGGGGACCCTAAAGAGAGCAATGGAATATGGACATTACGGTTTGATGGTTCCTAGACCAAACAAGGAGCTGGAGCTGGATTTGAATTGACTAGCCCTACAGGGGCAACTTATCTAGCAGCACACAGGTTACAGTTTCAGTGCACCAGCAACATGGCTGAATATGAAGCTTTGATTCTTGGAATGTTGTGTGCAATCAATAAGGGTGCTAAAGCAATCCATGTACATGGAGATTCATCTCTAGTGACTGAACAGGTGAGACAGAAGTTTGCTTGTAATGATAAAAGATTGAAGAAGTACAAAAATAGAGTGTGGGATTTAATCGAAAGTTTTGATGCTTTCAACATCCAGTTTGGTTATAGATGCAAGCTGCTAGTTCTTTGGCACCAGTCGAGTTGGAAGGTTTGAAGAAGTTTAGAGTTGAATTGGCATCAGTACCATCAGTGCCTGACAATGTGACCAACTTCCAAGTATTTGATGACGATAGGCACATACTGAAGTTCCTAACGAATTCAGATGTTTTCACGACTCAACTTATTGATGATGATGAAGCAGAAGAAGCGGAGATCAATCCAGATGGGATCCTGAACTTGAAGACCAACACCATTCCTAAGGGGATGATTGAGCTAGAAAGAATATTCTGCATGGATCAGTTTAATAAAGTGAAATATCAGCCCACAAGAAGGGATGAATGCGAGAAGGTGAACCTAGGAAGGAATGAAGATCCAAAGATAGTTCAGATTGGGAAAGTTTGCACACCCGAAGAAAGGAAAGGTATTATCAAGCTAATGAGAGAATTCCCAGACGTAATTGCTTGGAGCTATGAAGACTTAAAGATGTATGATCCTTAAATTATCGCACATACTATCCCACTGAAGGGAGAGATCAAACCATTTAGACGAAGGCAGAGGCCCATTAATCCGTTGTTGGAGCCAGTGATTTATAAAGAAGTGAAAAAGTTGTTGACAACGAAGATCATATTTTTGGTGCGACACTCAACGTGGGTCGCCAATCTCGTCCCAGTAAGGAAGAAAAGCGGAGAAATAAGATTGTGTAGATTTCAAAAATTTGAACAAAGCGTCGGAAAAGGATAACTATCCTTTGTCGTCATTAGATGAGGTATTGCAAATCGTGAACGGAGCGCAGATGATGACATTCATGGATGGATACTCAGGATACAATCAAGTGACAGTAGAAGAAGATAGACTAAAGACAGCTTTCACAACGAAGTGGGGCACTTTTGCCTACAAAAGGATGCCTTTTGGCTTAATCAACGCAGGAGCAACATTTTAGAGGGCCATGGATTTTGCCTTCAAGGACTTAAAGGATAAATGCATCATCATTTACATGGACGATATTACAGTATTTTCAAAGCGAAGAGATCATATAGAGGACTTAAGGAAAGTGTTCACAAGATGCAGGAAATTTGGTGTTTCCTTAAACCTAAGAAGTGCACGTTTGGCGTAACTGAAGGAAGACTATTGGGGCATGTGATTTTAGAGAGAGGGATCATGATCGATCCTGAAAGAGTCGAGGCAATTTCAAAGTTAAACTTGCCAGCCAACAAGAAAGAGCTAAAATCATATTTTGGCAAGATCAATTTCGTAAGAAAGTTTATATCAACATTTGCGGAAATAGTGAAGCCTATGAATGATATGCTCAAGAAAGATGCTAAGATGGATTGGACTCCAACGGCCAAAGAAGCATTTGAAGAGATCAAGCGAGCTATTGCCAATGCGCCAGTCTAAGTGAGTCCCAATTACGAGAGGCCTTTCTACATATATTCATTCGCCTCTGATCATGCATGTGCGGCCATTTTGACCCAAAAGAATGAGGAGGGTGAAGAACATCCAATCGCATTTATGAGTTCCCCCCTTAAGGAAGTAGAGTTGAGATATCCAAACATAGAGAAGCAAGTGTACGCACTGGTGAAAGCAATCAAGAAGTTTCGACATTACATACTGAGAAGCAAAGTACATGCAATTGTTCCTGACAGCAGTAAAGACATTGCTAATGCAAAACGAGTTGGGTGAGAGAAGAGGAAAGTGGGTCGCCACTATCCAAGAATATGACATAGATATCCAGCCAATGAGACTAGTCAGAGGACAACAGCTAGCGCAAGCGATGGCGTGTGATGGACCAAACCTAGTACAACAAGTTTTGAGTTAGATGTGTGCCCAGATGAGTGGTACCAAGACATTATCAATTATCTGCTAAATCATAGGTGTCCCTCACATTTAAACTCGACACAGAAGAAAGCATTAAAGTTGAAGAGCAAAAGGTACATGTTACAAGGATCAATCCTATACAAACAGAATCATGAGGGCATATAATTGAGATGTGTTGGAAAGGATGAAGCAAGAAGAAATTTAGTGCATTTTCATGATAAGCTTGGAACGGGACATGGAGCAAGTTTGGCCACTACGCATAAAATTCTGAGATCGGGATATTATTGGCCAAATTTGTTTAAGGATACGCACGAACATGTGAAGACTTGTCATGTTTGCCAGACAGCTGCGGCTCGTGAGAGAAATCCCGCAATGCCACTGCAGCCAGTCATCGAGGTAAAACCATTCGCGAAATAGGGGCTAGACTTCATCGGTATGATCAATCCTCCTTCCTCGGCCCAACACAGGTATACTTTGACCGCTATTGATTACTACACTCGGTGGACGGAAGCTCAAGCCTTTGAGAATTGCACTGCTGAAGTTGTCATTAAATTTTTTTGAATATGAAATTGTTACAAGGTTTGGATGTCCTTATGCTTTGGTTTGTGATAATGGTTTTGCTTTTGCTTCACTTAGGTTTTCTAACTAGGCTTTTGATTATGGGATCACTTTGAAATTTTCATCTAACTACTATTCCCAAGGGAATGGCCTAGTAGAGTCAACGAACAAAAACTTATTGAGTGTCATCAAGAAACTATTAGATAAGAATCCAAGAGATTGGCACACTCAACTAAAATATGCTTTGTGGGCAGATAGAACGAGATCAAAAGAATCCTCAGGAACTTCCCCGCACCATTTGGTATATGGACAGGACCCAATCCAATTGAAAATCCCAACATTGTAGTTCAGGAGAGAATTTTACGACAATGAAGATCGTGTCCAGGTTAAACTCACTCAATTGATGCAACTAGATAAGAAAAGAGATGAAGCCCTAGAACGATTTGCAAAGCATCAAGGGGTAGTGAAACGATGGTTTGATAGAAGAGCTAAAGTGAAGGCCTTTAGAAGTTCGGACCTGGTTTTGTACTGGGACAAGGCCCATGAAAGACGTGGAGATCATGATAAATTTGACAAGTTGTGGAAAGGTCCCTTTCAGATTTCTCAAATCCTGGGGGATAATGCTTTTAAACTGAAAACACTAACTGGAAGGGATGTCCCGTTGCCCGTCAACAGGCAGTTCCTCAAGCATTATTTCCAAGCCTAGGCCTCTTTTGGGGGTCCTTTTGTACATAGTTAGTTTAGACTTTGTCTTGAACCCCTTTGGTTCAAGAGGTTAGAGTAGTTTCCCTTCAGTTGTTAGTTTAGGTTTCGGTTTGTCTAGGACTCATTCGTCCTAGTTTTTGGCTTAGTTTTGGCTTTTAGGCTTTGCAAGTTCAGGGGGTCCAGTTATAGCTCGTGGGTGAGGTGTGTAGATCTTACACTCTTGGTAATTAAGCTATGTACATCTTGTTCATTTCTCGAATATATTTGGCGAAGTTCAAGGAATTAAAGGTCGTACCTAGTCGTCTGTCTATGATAGGATTTGTACTAAATTTGGGTCAAACTCGATTGTTGTTCTTAAGACGCCTCTGACAAGGGTTACAACACTATACTCACACTTAATTGCTCAGGGTTCGTAGTAATTCCGAGGTGAAGTTGGACTTAGCAAATATCATACACTTGCTCCAGCGCCACTGTGATCTTCCAAACCCTCTGCGGGCTTCATTGTTGCAAGCCAAACAAAAGATGAAAGTAAAAGGAAGAAATATCATAAGAGAAAGGTGCGAAATTGAAAATCAAAAGATGAAACTGAGAAAAGGAAAGCAAATTTGGCTCAGGGTGTGCAGGCATCTCTACCGGTGCTATAATAAAAATCGCTAAAGGTAGAACCGTGCTTGTGGTGGGTCACAACGATAACCTCGTCGGGTCTATAGACGCTTGACTGGCAACGAGGCTCTATCCAGGATGCTTTTAGAGTAAGGATATTAAAATAGCTAAGTTTGATGGATCTGAGAAGTTGCTAAGTTCTTGTCGAGCGGGGAATGAACACACTTGCACACACGTGAGTAACTTATGGTCAAGGTCCTTAGGGTCGAAAATATGTTTTTTCCCTTGTTGAGGGCTTTTTCTCATCATTGGATTTCGGATAGGTTGTCCTGAGATTCTTTGTTATAAGACATTTTGTTCTTGAAATGTTCAGGAACATTTCTTTAGTGGAGTCGCCAGATGTTGTGAGGTTTTCACACCACCACCCCAATTCTAGGGGGCCCCCTCTTTGAACTTGCCTTGGCGGCGTTTTCCTGGCTTGAAATTTGAGATTTGAGAGCGGAATGGCTTTTGATACCCAGTCTGTTTGATTTTCCCCTGGTAATCTGGTCTTTTGAACATAGATGATAGCGATTTGCAAAATTAAAATTTGGCGAAGTCTGGTAATTTCATGAGAATGGCAATTTTGCAAATCCAAAATGAAGATTTGGACTATTGATTTGATTTTGTGATGATGGCAAAATTCTGGAATTTTTTCAAGTTTGAGTGCAAAATTGATATTGGGTTGAAATTTGGATTTATTTTGAAATTTGAGTGTGGAATTTCTGGCGTGATGGTTGTGTCAAGTTTTAATTTTTGGCGAGCTGGTACTTACAAATTTTTATTTTTGACAAGCTCACCTTTACACTTTTTGACAGCATGACCACTCCACCTTGAATTTCTGGCAGGCAACTTGTGTTTAATTTAAACATGACTTGAGTGGTGAAAATTTTGAAAATCAATTTTGGCTGAGGCAATTTAAATATTTTTGGGATTTTGCAAGGGAAATTTGGATTTAAAATCAAAAATTGAGGTTGACATTAAAATTTGGACGAAGAGTTTGGTGCAAAAAATTTAGAAAAAATTTCTGGCAGGCCACCTCTATCAAGTTTTAATTTCTAGCAGGCCACCTCTTACAAGAAAAGATTTCTGACAGGCCGCCTCTTACAAATTTTCAACTTGGACATAGAGTGAAATTATTATTTTTGGAGAAATAAATTAATTTCCGCCTAAGGCATTTTGGACGATTTAACTTTGCAAGGCAAATTTTGGATTAAAAAGAGAAACTTTGACTTAGAAAATTTGAGAAATTAATTTGGGAAGGCTACCTCTGTCAAGTCGTGCACAACCCCCTCACCCAAATTTCATTTCTGGCATGCTAGCTCTTACATCTTTCAAATTTGGGAAGGGTGATTGTGTCAAAACTTGTATGAACTACCTCGCCCAAATTTCATTTTTGGCAGAGTGGTTCTTGCAGGACCTATTTCTGGCAGAATGGTTCTTGCAGGCCCTATGTTCTGGCGGAGTGGTTCTCGCAGGCCCTATATTTTCAACAAGCTACCTCTTGCAATATCAAGTTAAGTAAGTTGGATTTTCAACAAGGCAAGTATTACAAATTTCGATGCACAACATCTCCCATTAATTTCGATTTCTATGCCAAAATGATGTCCCTTGCAAATTCAAAATTCATTTTGAGGCCCTTGATTTGTAATTTCTTTGAATTTTGAAATTAATAATTTTAACCTCTCCTTTGCAAATTCGAAATCCTTGGGGTCATTGTGGTTAATCTCAATATTTGTGGTTCTTGGTGCAAAATTCGAGGTAAATCTTGGGGCTGCCCTTTAATAAATTTCAAATTCAACATTTTAAACCCTCCATGATGGTAATTTTGATTTAATTAATATTTAAAGCCCCCTAGCATGCAAAGCTCAAGGTAATTTCAAGTGGGGCTGGTCCTTATCAATTTACAAAATTCAATGTTTTAGCCCCATGCTTGCAACTTCGAATTTATTCATGGGCTTGTGTTCTACAAATTTTCAATCAATAGTTGCACCACAAGAAACGTCTCAAGACAACTACTAGCATCGTGATTTATTGAAGCATGAAAGGAACAAATTCCATTCGTGTTATCTTCAAGAGGTACCTCTAAAGGAAACCTTTCAAATGAATGAGGTAGTCTGAGTCTATCATGCCTATTATTCCTCTTAGAATGCCCTTGATACTTCCATACCAAAACATTTTGTTGAGACTCCCTCTTTATGTTTGTGACATCAATCACTACTCTCTACAACAAGGAATTTGTCAAAC
>MU224422.1:372427-387619 GCA_018584345.1 Thuja plicata
AAATATGAGCAACTTGGTAATACAAGACTTATGATTTTAATTTAATCGTCTAGGAAAATCATAGAAACAGTTAAAATGCAAGATTTTAAAAGAATAAGACAATATAGAAAGGAAATTTAAAAAAAAAAAAGGTTTTACTTTCTTCAGCTGATTATTCTAGATTCATTTCACCTTCACTTTTATCACTCTTACACTCACATCCATGCAAACACCAAAAGACACCTATCAACAAAGTCCCAACCTATATAGAACTTACGAGGAAAAATCTTGTTTAGGTATTACATGAAGGTAGAGCTTAAATTGTTGCTGGCTGTTTATAAGGGATACAGGGCTCCATATGAACAGCTAGCAGGACTCACAAGCCAATGACAAAGCTCTACGAGTCCCATAACACTATGTAATGTATCCTCTCACATGAGCAATGGTTTGGCCATCAGCTTATTTTTGAAAAGTTTTCCAATAAGCTAATTGACATTGGAAAATGGAAAGAATTTGAATATTAGTTGTCAAAAAGTTAAATTTCAAAATTTTATTTGACAGTTTACATTTATTTTATTTTTCAATAATTACGTTGTCAAGAAATGTGTTATGTGTGCAAATAATTGTTGCTTGGCTCAAGGTGATGAAAAGTGATCATAAGAACACTTAATATCATTTTATTAAGATAAAATGCAAAGAAAGTTTTTTTCCCAAAAGCACAAATGAAAAAGATTTTTCCCAGAATAGCTCTAAAATGGTTATAAAAGAAGGTTGGGTCTTGAGAAGAAGGGTTACTGAGTTATTTTTTCATTTTCATTTAATCTAAGCAAGAACTTGAATTTATTTTTCTTGAAGACAAAATCCCTCTTGGAATACCAGTTTTGGGGATGAAAATCCTCCTAGTTGGATATCATTATTTCAAGCTGAGATCACACTACTCTTCATGTGTTTGGTAAAATGAAAATATTTAGTGCATTTTGAGGAAGTTTTAATTGCTAAATGTTATACAATTTTATCATGAGCTACAAATAGATATAAATTTGTTTGTTGTTGTCAAGGTTGAAAAAGTCAGGCTCAGCAATAACTCGGCTGGCCCAAAAAAATTGAAATACTCAGAATTGCCAAAAACTCTGCAAAAAAATCAAACAATAAATAGACACTTTTATCGAACATTTGAAAATATATAATTTCTTAAAATGTTCTTAAAAACACACACATACACCAAATTTGTAGAGCATATACTGATTTGAGATATCTATCATATATTAATCAAATTTTGAGTTAAATACATAGTAATTAGAACTTAGCAGATTAACATAGAATCATATACCAAAAAACAAGTGCAGCATCTGAATAAAAACGAGTCAATACATATCGAAGTCAAACTCCATGAAACTACAACTTCTGAATACATATTAAGTTCAAGTTTCAGTATCAATGAAAACTAGAACTAGAAATCATAAATTGCGTTTGCGACTAAAGCTTAAAAGAGATCGTTGCTGCTGGGTGGGTGGTGTTGAAGTAGTTGCAACATCCTCAACAAGTGCCTGAATAGGTGCCTGAACAGAAGCCTCTGATGGATCACCAAGCTCACGTTCCTCCTCACGTGATGCCACTTCTGCAACCTAGTCATCTTCCTCCATCTCAAAGTCAGCTAGGTGATCATCAGTCAAGAAAGGATCCACATGCACATCCACATCATCACCGTCAAGAGCAGCAACCCAATCTGCTGAATATGGATCAATCTCATCCAAGTCAAGTGCTTCAAATGAAGCCTGCCCTTGCACCTTCTTTTCGTGCAATCGAAGGTTGTAACGCACATAAACCAAGTCATTCAGGTGCACCTAATCTTCTCAAAAACACTTCAATTCCGCTCGCAACCAAAAGCACTACAAGGCTGCGATAATATTCGGATGGCAAGTTTTTGAAGATTAGGTGTTGTGGCACCATAATCTTCCCACCACATATCTGCAAGGATAAAAAAAAGCCATTTATAATGTGGTGAAGATTCCAATAAACTTAATGAGCGAAATAAATGGTATAATAAAACTAAACACATGTTCTTGTTTACCTGGTTGCAAGGTGTATCTCCTACATTTGCAATGAGGTGAAGAAAACAATGGCCCATTAGCCCTCTTGTAGCTCTATAACTCATCAAGTACGAGGTCTCGAAGGTCCAAATCAGCAACCAATCTCTGAATGCATGTCCATGCGAACTTGAACCTCAGCATCTACTCTAAAAGTGTCAGGGAATTAAAACTTGGGGTTCAAGTAGTAGGCAGCAGCATGAATATGTTGGTGGAGTTGTCGGTTCCACCTACGATCGATTATGTTCCATATGGGTCTATATTTGGTCTCAATTGACCTATACAAGTGTTGAATTGCCTTTTTGCCCTATCCATGGTCTCATATAGATACCCCGTGGGGTTTTTATCCCCATCCACCATTCATAGAACCCTCACCAATGGTTCTAACACCTGGACATAAAAAATTTAACAAAAATCAATGAATTGCAATATCTAAAAATTAAATAATATATCATCAATCAAGGTTTGAAAAATACATTGATAATCTCCTCCATTAGCTTGCCAATCTAACATCAAACACAACCTTCTCTGCTTCAGGCTTCTTGGCATAAGGACTCTCAAACCATCTCTCACTCACAAAAATCCGCCTCAAGTTGGGCAATGTGGCTAATATGCTTTGCAAGTTGAGAAAATTAGTAACAAAGTGTGTGACCCCTGATCGCATGAGATCCTTACCATCAGCGTGCTCTCTCATAAGAATCAAGACCCATGTGTGACTGTAGATGTACTTTGTGATACTCCTTCCATCTTCAACCACCTTCTCCACCCAACTCAGTTTCCCTAAGTCCTCAAGGAGCAAGTCAAGACAATGGGCAGCACAAGGGCTCCAAAATAATGTGGGATGCCTATCCATCAGAAGTCTATTGGATGCCACATATGCAGCTGCATTATCAGTTACAATCTGGACCACATTACCCACTCCCACTTCCACCACCACCTCATCCAACATGTTGCACAAAGTCTCTGCATTTTTCACTTGATCAGAGGCATCAACTGATTTTAGAAATACTAATTGTCCCCCTAAAGCAACTAGAAAGTTGATGAGCGTCCTATTCTTGCCATCTGTCCACCCATCGGATATAATAGTGCAGCCTCTCTGTTCCCAAACTCTTCTTTGCTCTTCCACAAGTTGATGAATGTTTTGGACCTCATCCTGTAACAACGGCCCACTCACCTCATAACGACTTGGGGGCTTGAACCCCTTACTAGACACGGTCATTGCAACGACCAATTGATCCCAATATGGACTACATAAAGCATTGAAGGGAATATTGTTGTAGTACCGAAATCTTGCAACTACCACCTTTGTCTTGTCGTGCATCTCTTTGTTCCATGCAGTGCCTTGCAATTCGGGTTGAGCACTAGGAGTGTTACGTGGAACCCAAAAGTCTGATATATGCCCCCCCACATTTCCTGATGCTCGTATCCGTGGCCCAATGGAAGAAGCCCCTGCACCTGTTTCTAACCCTGTAGAACTGAAATTCCCCATTGGGGCTGCCATGGCCTCTGTTATCCTCTTTTTTGTTGCCTTCTTTTGTGCTTATGCTTCAAGGCTTGCCAAAGCCTCCCTTGTAACCTCTTCCAGACAGTGATCACACAGTGTAATATCATTACATTGAATCTTTGCAAGGTGATATTTCAATCGGCTTATGCTGCCACTCATCTCCTTAGGGCAATGGTTACATTTGACATCTCCTCGATTTGGTCCTGGTGTTCCATGTTTCCATAAATTGTCCGTCTTTCTGCCACCAGCCATTTTCTACATTGGAAATCTGCAAGTCCAAGGATAAACAATAAAAAATGTGAGACAAAAATTCACAAATAAAGAGGACAACTATGAAGTAAGCAATGTCACAGGACTCTGTGAGTCCCGAACCGAGTCCGGGCTCTAGAGTTTTTCTGGCTCTGGACTCTGACTCGGCCGAGTCCAGCAGAGTCCTACTCGGACTCGTCGAGTCCAAGGACTCTCCGGACTCTACAAGTCCCGTTGTCTGGACTCTACCACGGCCAACAAGAAATAAGGCAAAAAAAAAAAAATTTACTTGCTTTTTTGGGTTTATATTAGTGGAAAAGAGCACATTGTAGACATGAGTGTATTTCAATTCCATGCCTTGATTTCAGAGGACTTCAAAGCTAAATTGGGGGTGGCAATCATCAATGAGGTGGAACAATGTATGGCTGAGTTGTCAGTTCACAATGAGGATGAAGTAATAGAGAATGCCGATGGTGAGATGCAGGGATTGTTGTATGGGTGAGATGACTTGGGGGATGTTGTTGTTAAAGCTCTGTGAAAATAAGCTTAGGTTCTCAATTATTGTGTATTTGATGTCAATTGACTAAATGATGCATGAAAAAAGCTTTAAATCCTTAAAAATCTTTGAATTTCTTGGGTTTTTCAAACGCCGAGTCCAAGTCCGAGCCCAAAACCAACTTGCCGATCTAAGGCGAGTTCGGGTCTTGTAACTATGGAAGTAATTTGAGATCAAAATTTATCAAACAACGATCTATGATAATCCATATTCCAAATAGATATGGTGAACTTTGAACAACAGTAAATGTGTGACCAGTAAAATAAATCAGCAGCCAGCTATTAACAAGGGTAGTCACCAAATGGTTGTCTAAGTCCGAGCTCAAATATTAGCCAAGTCCATGAAATATATATGTACATTTGATATATATATAATATATATATATATACATTTGAAATGCAATGTATTTTATATTTTAGATATAGCGTAAATATATTTTTAATTTTATAAATTCAATGTATTTTACATTTTAAATACAATGTAAAATTTAAATAATAAATATATTTTATCAATAGTAAAACTAAATATTTATAAATTCAAACCATAAATATTAAATTCCTATGTAAAATTTAAATAGGATTTTATAAATATTATAGTCATTTTAAAAAAACAAAGATTTAACAA
Organism: Thuja plicata; assembly: GCA_018584345.1. NCBI lineage: Eukaryota > Viridiplantae > Streptophyta > Pinopsida > Cupressales > Cupressaceae > Thuja > Thuja plicata. The sequence continues at coordinate 377,427 of MU224422.1, forward strand.
ATATTTAAAATCAAATTGTAAATTTTAAATAATTGAAAAAACAAAAATATTATAAATATTATATAGTATATAGTAATATATTATATACAGTCATATTTTAAAAACAAACATTTAACAAATATTTAAATTCAAATTGCAAATATTAAATAAATCAAAAACCTATAATGTGTCATCATTTTTTGCGTTTGAATTAGTTGCTCTGCTAGCATCTTAGTTTCTGCTAACCTGTCATTTTTGCTTCTAACCTAGCGATTTTGGCCTTTGAATCACCTGTTAATCTGTAGTTTTTCACGTTGAGTTTCGTGGTCTCAAACGGCGCAAAGATAAATAATAGAAAAGCCCAAAATAATGTTATAAGTCGCCGCCAAAACCCTACTTTATTTGTTATTTTTTAAATCTATTTTTTTGTCACTTTTTCTGCTGCTATTTACCTCATTAGTGTGCGTTTTTGGTGATTTTCGGTAGTTTAAATCGTCGCGAAAATATTCATTAACACGGGCCCGAGATTTTGGGCGGTTAAATCGCCGACACTGATCAGAGGCGATATACCGTGCGATATATGGTATATCACAGCACTTTTCAACAATAAAGGTTGTTCTTCCATAGGAGTAGCCATCAACATCATTGATTGTTCCTCCCACTATCACCCACTTGTTGATTCTTCTTGACACTTAGTTTTATGATGATAACATCTTGTTAGAAAGCCAAGTTCTACTTACTGATGTGGAGCTTTAACTTCGGCTCTTCCACTACAGGATGACCATCCATTTGTCTTATGTGTTCATTTGTATCTCTAGAGTTCGGGACTCCATGAAGTCCTCATTATTTGTCTTTAGTTTCTTATTGGAGGCAAGCAAACCTATTGATATTGTTGTCATCAATTTTCTCACAAACTGGTTTCATGTTTTATTTTTCTTTGAAAAATTCATCTTGGATTTTTCTTCCCCTTGAGGTTCAAGGGTTTTAAGTGAGCAATCTTCTAGCAAGTGCCCATACTCATGACAAATCCAACAATGGATAGAGATATTTTCATAATCCACCATCTAATCCCAAGGGCCCTCCTTCACCACTAGAGATTTTTTTGTGTGCAAACGTTTGCTAAGATCCATCAAAACACAAACGGGCACATAGATTGTTTGCTCCAACTATAATGAAGAATTTATTGTCATCATGTAGGTTCCAAGAGTGTTACCAATCGCAATGAAGACTATGTTATCCAAATATTCCACAGGAAGCTAGAATAGTCTCACACATACAAGAGCCACAAAAGGAAGTTCTTCATCTGCCTTAAACATTGGGAGCTAGGGGTTCATAAAAGGCCTACCTTTCCAAAAAACCATGGCCCCCCTTGGAAGATGAATTTCATGTCTTCTATTGAGGCAAAGAAAATCAAAAAGTATCCATTTGGATAGATAGAAATCGTAACTCACCTTTTGTTTGCCAAAATTTCAAAGTCCAGTCTTTGAAAGAGGCCAATAAAAGACGTAATCCAAGAAACCAAACAATCAATCCTTCGCTCTCAAGTTTGTCAATCCCACTTTGCACATCAATTCTTTTATTCTTACCACCTATGATCCATCTACTGCTTTTATGCATCATTTTTCGGGCATCCTCATGTGCCATTTTTAATATTATGACCCTTCATTTAGGGTTTAGGTTCTCCTCGCAAAACATCTTTGAAACAAGCATTAGAAGAATCTCCTTTACCTAGCCCTAGCCCAAATTGCACTCCACCCAAAGCCATTGTGAGCCTAAAGGAAAGTTTTTACAAGACCTAGAAAATCAAAAGATTTTGTAAAACTGTGAAAAACCTTGCTGGAATTTCATGTGGAAAGAGAAGCTTGGATCCTATGTTTTGTTCTGAAAAATTATCAAACCCACAAAACAAAAAACCCAAACCCTAGCTGAACAAAGCAATAAAACTTGATTTTTGTTGTGGATTTTTTTTTATGATCTACACGACTTGAAAAACAACAAATTTGAAACTACAGATTTTTAAGCCCCAGAGGAAACCCATGCTGGCAATTTGTGTACCCTCACACAAAAAACATGTCTATAAGTTTTGTGGGACTTGTCGCTGGTTTGTGTACCCTTCAAATTTGCTGGTTGGTTATTTTCTCCACTACAAACCCTACAGTCCAAAGATTCACATGTGAAGGATTCGCATCTAAAAGATACACTAGGATGTGAACCCTCGCATTTGGAATTTTTTCACACTAATCCTTGTCAGGATAGTACGTATCGAATGCACATGGCAAAAATGCAAGCTTTTCAAACTATGAAAATCGACCAATTTCATCAGTCACATTCATCTCTACTAAATTACAAGCAATGTAACAGCTTCAACACAACCGGTGAAGGAATATGAAGTGTAATCCTTTGGATACAACCAAACTCAAATTCAATGTTAGAAACACTAATTTATGGTAAGGTTATATGTCGATCATGCCAGCCAACCGACATGTCTACTATTCCCTTTTGTGTATGTACACAATGAATTATTTACACTTTGATAAAAAATAACAAGTATGCATTGCCAATTCTTGCCTACTCATCCAATAAATGTAACTAAAGTGGCAGCACCTAGAATGAATCATAGACACCTCAAACCAACAAACAAAACATGGAGTAGGTCCAAGATGGCTCAATATGCTGGGCTATTTTATCTTCCAAAAAATCTACCATAGCAATTTTTGCCACCACAGTGCAATGTTGGCTATATCGCCATCCCTACCAAAGGAAACAACAAGACATATCGACCAAAAGAAACATTGCCCAAACTAAAAGTTCCAAAATGAGCCAGACACTAAAACATTTCACAAGATGCCAAGAAACTCCATTTGCAATAGGCATATGAACCATGGTTGAAAATACCAGCGATATATCGCCAAACTCGCGATATATTGCGGAGGAAAATGGACGGCGATATAATCGCTCCAAACCTCGGCAGCTAGTTTAATAAAATATCGCTGCGAAATTCTCAGTAAAATCGTCGTATCGCACGATTTAATCTGCCAAAAAACCATTGAATAAAGTCAACTCAAACACAAATTAGATGTCATTTGCATTAGGGTTTCCGTTTTAATAAAAATCGCTGACGGGACTTCAGTTTCACAATGACAATAGTAAATACGACTGCGGCGAAAATAACGGCGGCAAAAATAACGGCGAAGACTCAAGTCTCAGACATAAGGCAACATTTTTCTTGAGCCTACGACTACAAACAATACAGTATGAAATTTAAAAAATAAGGCACCTGGCAATGTTTATTAATAAATTTAGTAAATACATTTACATATAGTTTACGATTTAGTAAATATAGATTTAGATTCATTTACGATTTATGAAATAAATTATATGTAAATGTATTTACTAATTTGATATTAATAAATATTTAATACAGAATATAGATTTCTGATTAAAATTGTATTCTATGCTAAATTCATTTACTTATTTAATACAAAATATAGATTCATTTACCTATTTATTACAGAAGAAATCAAATATCATTATGATTCATGAAATAAATTTTATGTAATTGTATTTACTAATTATATGTAAATAAAATACAGAATATAGATTCATTTACGATGAAATAAAATACTAATAATTAATAGATTTATGCTTTTTTATTGCATGCTAATTGAGGGATAAAATTGTAAATGAATGTTCATGAAACCAATTATAAATTTGTATTAATCTATATTCACAAATATATAAATTTGTATTCATAAATGATTTATGAATACAAATGTATAAATTTATGAATATAGATTTTGGATTAATAAATATTTATTAATATATATTAAGAAATTTATGAATATTTGGTGTATATGTGTGTGTTTTTAAGAATATTTTAAGAAATTATATATTTTCAAATGTTAGATAAAAGTGTCGATTTATTGCCGATTTTTTTCGCCGAGTTTTTGGCGATTCCAAGTTTTTCAAATTTTTTGGACCTGCCGAGTTATTGCCGAGTGCGAGTTTTTCAATTATGATATGAACTATCAACTATCAACTATCAACTACAAATATATGCATTTAAGCACCTCAGGTTATTTTGGCTACTTTCTTTGTAATTATAAGAACCCTTCCAAGGCTCTATTTGCTGAACTGATGAAACTTCTTGTTTTGGTTTTAATTGTTTTAAAGTTTTTTGGGTTTCTGAGATGGTTTCTTGCAAAAAAACAATACATAAACATGAAAAGAAAACTTCTGGAATTTAACACTAATAATACTTTGGGCATAGAAGACAATCTTTATTACTTTTCCTTCAATACATAGCACTAGAATGTTTACATTAAAAAGCATACCGATTTTCATTGCAGAAATTACTTTGAAACCCTTGCTGGCCGAAAAAGGAAACATACAGCAGCTCATATCTCCTACCAGCAACTAATCCCCAAACTAATAGTATCAATCACTGTGGTTCAACTAGGCGTCCCTCTTCGGAATTTTTACTGATTTTTTTGGTGCCTCCTTCAATAAAATCAAACCATGTATGGAAGAGAGGCTAGGGCAGATGAATAACCAGCAAAAAGCAATGATTCGAACCACCATGAACAACCAATAACTCCTCAATTTGATGCCCTCAATCTGCTATGAAAAATATGCCTCCAATCTATCAGTAACATCTATGAATAATCCCTCCAATCGGCACAATGATGACTCCTGAATGAAGCCAACCAGATTAGCAATATTAAGTGAATATTTTACACCCTCTGACTGCTGCTACAAAGAAGATGCAATGCTCTCCAATGTCGATAAGCTTGAAAGAATGTAGAAACCCTTGGTTTCTCACAAACTCCAATGCTCTAGAGAAGAAATTTCAATCAAAGCATAAACATAATGACTTCCACGACTTCTATGAACTATATATAACTCTCTTACAAAGAGAAGTCAAACCCCTTCAAAAAGCAACTTGGACGACTTTACATGAGAAATGAATAATCATAAAAGATTTTAATTTCTTTTCTCTATAGTTGGCGCATCAATAATTAATTAAAATTAATGCTCAATATGGCCCAATTGATGATGTCATGACCCTCACTTATGTTATGATATAAAATCATAATAACTTCATAACATAAGCTCTCAACTATTAATGTTTATTTAGGCCAAATAAACATTAATATCTCCATTATTACTCAACATTTATGAATGTCGTCTGGACTGGGAGCTGACATGATAAAGTTGCATATGGCGATCCCCCATTTCTAAAAATAGTCGGGTAGGGTTCCCTCTCAAAGCATCTCAAAACTTACTAGAAATAGCAATTACTGCATACGGAGTCTTGGTGGTCTCAAACAAACACCAATCCTGCAAAATTCTAACCACTGAAGAAGCTAAATCCCTCAAAGGGACCCTCTATCCAACCTCATTGGCCTACTAGGATCAGTGATAGGCCAATCTACTCTTCTAACTGATGTCAACTAGAAGGGGACATCACAGTGCGCCCTCCCTGAAATTGCTTGTCCCCAAGCAATCTCAACTCAGGAAGTTGTACTTGTAATATATCCTCGCTCACCCAAGTAGCATCCTCAACCGGCAAGTCCTTCCGCTTAATTAGATATTCCCTAATGACTCGTTTCTGCAATTGTTTCTTCCTAACATCCAAAATAGCCTCAGATACCAAAATCAAGTTCCCCTCATCATCCAAGGGTGGTAGAATTGTAGAAGGAACCACACGGTATCCCAACGCCTTCTTGAGGCAAGACACATGGAATATATTATGCACTTTTTTTCTGTCTGTAACTCTAGCTCATAAGCCACCTCACCAACCCGCCTCATAAACCTGAAAGGGCCATAATAGCGTGGCTTAAGCTTCTCTGCGCCACTCTTCCTGAGAGTGGGCTGAAGGTAGGTTTGTAGCATTAAATACACCAGATCTCCTACCTCAAATGATCGCTCAGTCCTCTTTTAATCCACATACTGCTTCTGTTGATTTTGTGCTTTAGCGATATTTTCCTTGAGAGCCCTCACGATGTCTTGGCTCTCCTGCAACAAATCACTAACACTAGGCACTCTATTGTCGGGTTAGCAGTAAATCTAAAAAATTCGGCGCCTCATAAACATACAAAGCCAAAAATGGAGTCATCTAGATAGACATGTGGTGAGTGGTATTATAACAATACTCACAAAGGTAAATCCACTTCACCCAAGCCTTTTGTTGCCCTGCAATATAGTTCCTGAGGTATCTCTCCACCCATTTATTCACTATCTATGTCTGCCCATCTGTCTACGGGTGGTAGTTGGTGCTCGGAGTAAACTTGATCCCACACAATCTGAATAATTCCTGCCAAAAGTGGCTCATGAATCGACTATCTCTGTCACTGACAATATTCCAAGGCAACCCATGCAGTCTGAATACCTCACAGAAGAACAACTCTGCTACTTGTGTAGTTGTATATGTAATGGTAATCGGAAAAAAGTGAGCATATTTTGTCAATCGATCAACAACCACATATATACAATCTCTCCCTTGGGCCTTCGACAAGCCCGTAATGAAATTCATGGATAAACATTCCCACTTCCTGTTAGGAATTAGAAGTGGCTGAAGTAGTCCTACAGGGTATGTGTGCTCTTGTTTATTCTACTGACATATAGGGCACTCTTTGACATATTAAAGGGCATCCGCTTAGAGCCCTTTCCAAGAAAAACGCTCTCGAACCTGCCTATATGTTTTGAAATATCCCGCGTGTCCTGTCATCAGCTCATCATGAAAGAATCTCAACACACTGCTCTTCATCTCCGATCCTGGGGTCAAATAAATTATGCCTTTGTAAACGATCAACTCATTTACAACTGTATACCTATTGTCCTGAATAGACCCTTCAACTATCCTACAGCCCAAGTGTCTTTGGCATACTCTGCCACAATCATATGTTGTCAATCCTCTAAAATCTGGACCATAGAGCTCAAATGTGGACGGCGAGATAAGGCATCAACAACAACATTCTGGGTTCCTTTGACATAAGTGATGTCCAAGTCATATGCCTGCAATTTACCAACCCACTTTTCTTGACGATCATTGAGGTCTTTTTGTCTTAGGAAATGCCTCAAGTTGTTATGATCATTTTTTATGCTAAATTTTCTACCCACAAGATACTGCCTAAACATGGCCACATGCATAATGGCCAACATCTCCTTATCATATATGTTGTAGGCTCCTTTCTGGCCCTCTGAGTTTTCGACTCTCACAAGCAATCGGGTGGTTATCCTACATAAGCACGACACAAATACCCTCACCAGAAGCATCGCACTGAAGCTCAAAAGGCTTCGTGAAATCGAGCATAGCAAGAATGGGGCATGTAGTCATAAGCTCCTTAAACCTCTGGAAACACTCATGTGCCTTAGGAGTCCATATGAACGCCCCCTTTTTCATCAAGTTTGTCAAAGGTGTTGCATCATGTGAATATCCACTAACAAACCGGCGATAGAAGTCGCACAGACGGAGAAATCCACCTAGCTGAGTGAGGTTCTCAGGTGTAGGCCAATCAACAATCACACAGATCTTCTCAAGATCCATCAGTACACCCGTTGCACTGATAATGTGGCCTAAGTACAGTAACTCTGTCATACCCGAGTCACACTTGGACTCCTTGGCATACAAGGACCCCCTATCCAAAATTCCCAAAACTGTATCCAAGTGTGCAATATGCTCCTCTCAGGTTCTGCTATAAACCAAGATATCATCAAAGAAGACTAGCACGAATTTCTTCAAGTGAGGATGGAAGACCCTGTTCATAGTGGACTGGAAAGTAGCTGGTGCATTGGTTAGCCCAAATGGTATAACCACAAACTCATAGTGCCCACAATGACATCTAAATGTTGTCTTCTCTATATCCTGCTCTCTAACACGGATCTAGTGATAGCCTGATCTCAAATCTATTTTTGAGAAATAACAGGCACCATGCAACTCATCAATCAATTCATCACTCCGCGGAATAGGGTACCTAATTTTTATTGTCCTCTTATTCAGAACCCTGTAATCAATGCACATACGCAAGGTACCATCTTTTTTCTTCACCAGCAGAACTGAAGAGGCAAATGGTGACTTACTCGACCAAATGTGTCCCATAGCGAGCAGCTCCTGAATGGTTTTTTCTATATCATCCTTCAAATGCTTTGGGTGTCGGTAAGGTGTAATCATCACGGGTGTAGCACCCTCCTCAAGTTCTATGATATGCTCAATACCCCTATCAGGTGGTCTACCAGGTGAGATGTCACTGAATACCTTCCCATGATTGATTCTAAGCTCCTGGATATCGGGATGATATTTTGTTTTCTGTTGCCCTTGTTGTGTAGGCATCAACATACACTCAATAGCCCACTCAACCATGTCATACTGCATGAGTCTCTCCATTCTCCTGAATGAGATTATTCTGAAACTACTATCCCTGATGGCTTTCAGTACATGTGTCTTCCCATCCACCTTGAAAGACATCTCCATCTCATGAAGGTCAAGTGTGAACTTGCCTATGTCATGAAGCCACCGCATACCCAACACCAAATCAGTGTCTCCCATAGTCACCACATAAAAATCAGTTTTGAACTCATAATTGTTCACACGCAATGGAAGACATGTAATCATTCTGTTACACTTAAGAGTGTAACCATCTGCAACTCTTACCCGTATGCCCTCAAACTCCTTAGTACGGATCCCACGTTTCTCCACTAGCCTGGCATCAATGAAATTATGTGTGGCACATGTATCTAGCAAGGTAATAACCTTCTGACCAGCCAACACACCCCACATTCTGAAAGAGCCTTCCTACTGAATACTAGTGAGGAGTGCTTCCTTAAGTTTATCATCCTCATGTACATCCATTTTTTCTAACTTTTCAAGCTCTTTTTCATCATTTTCAGCCTCGGATTCTTCCTGATCAGCTTGCTGGTCCGAATTTTCAGATTCGGAATCTTCATAATATGCCCACATAACACAGTTTGTTTTCCCCTTAGGCCTTAAGGGACAATCATAGTTTGCATCATAGGGTCCTTTGCAATAGAAGCATAGTTTCCTTTTCCTCAAAACATTTAATGTTTCTCTATCCAAAGGTGTTGCTACTGGTTTTCCCGTTTGATCTTTGTTAAAGTCTGATTGTTCTTTGTTTTTAGGAAATGATTTGTTATCTTTGTAGGAGGAGGATCCCTTGGATGAAAACTTGCTTTGGGAAGCTGCAAGTTCCATACTCCTTGCTTTCTTCATTGTTGTTTGGAGTGTGTAGGAGGGTCAAAAGCCTTTACCTGTCCCTTCAATGGTTCCAAAAGTCCTATAAACAGCGCTACCAAAATCTGATTGGAAATGTTGGTTACCAAACATGACAACTTCTAGAATTCTCCAATGTAAGTCTCCAAACTACCCACCTGTCTAAGCTGAGCAAGGTCTCTGAAATACGATTTTGGATCCTTTTTATCAAACCTCTACTAATAAATCAACGAACTTCTGATAGGTGGTGATTTCATTATGTTGCAAGGTGACCATCCCGTTATGCCACCACTCACGAGCCACTCCATCAAGATGCAATGTAGCAAATTTTATTGCATCTCCCTCTGTCATAGGCCTCAATGTGAAGTCGGTGTCCAACTTATGAATCCATGATCGAGCTGTGATTGTCCCACTCCCATCAAAGAAAGGTAAGGTGAGCTTGCTAGTAGCAAACTCCAAATCCCTGTGTCTAGGCCTTCTGTCTTGCCTAGCTCTGGTGGCTTCTCTCTTTTGCCTCATGTATTGATCGAAGTTCATGTGTCATGTCCCCTTTCTAGAGTGGACATCAGAGACGGAGGAGTTGGCCTATCATTGGTGTCTCGTAGGCTAGCGGAGATGGATAGGGACTCATTCAGTGCATACAATGACCAGATTTTGGCTTTACAAGCAGTTTGGAGCCAGTTTGGAGCAGTTCCTAGATTTTAGGGGATATCCCTACTTTTTAGGAGGATGTGGCAGTTTCCAAATGTGAGGTCCCACTGGACCATTCCATGGTTTCAGTTTCAGGATGAYAGGGTGTGTTCCCTAGTTTCTAGGAGCATCCCTAGATTTTAGGGATGGGACTGCCAGTTGACCCATCTCGTTCGGCATCAGTCTGTACAGGTGACATGGTGGTAAATATAGTGTTGCAGTGCAGTTCCTTGATTTTAGGAGGTAGTTCCTACTTTTTAGGAGGGGAATTCCTACTTTTTAGGAGGTGGTGTCA